>MU225641.1:1042527-1060214 GCA_018584345.1 Thuja plicata
TCCCCAGGGTATATCATTGTGTCATTCTCTATTTTTCTATATGCATGGTATGTGGTTGCAATATCTTAGTTAAAGTAGTTAACGAATCTGAAATTGTAAGGGTTTAAAATAATTTGCACAATACTTTTCCATAGAGATTAGCGTAGGAAGCTATTTCCGCACCTAAGTTTCCTTACAGTAGTTGATGTTGTTATGAAAAGAAACCCTGAAAGATTTCTATCCATGTTGATAAAAAAGGGAGTCAAACTCCCCATCGAATTCAATATGTCAACAATATGGCCTGAGAACCCACTAGCAGGACAAAGCACAACTAGAACCTCTCAAATCGATCATGTGATATCTCAAATTTTGTCTCTAGCATCATCAACGACAACGACATCAGTGCAGACTGTGTCAACCCAAACTAGCTCTACCAATCAGGCTAGTACATCATCCACCCAAAACATGATGGGATCCCAACTGAGTGTGCCCCTGGTCACCAGTTTATCTCAAGCATCAGCCTCATGGACTTTTACATCAAGCACTCAAGCTGTGTCATCATTTCCACAAATCAACAATAACCCATTTACGAATACTCAAACACTATAGTTTATCCCTACTAGCTTTGGAATCAATAGTTTTCTCCCACATAGATCAATCTTTATAGGTCTGACATTCATTCAATGTCCACTGAAGGCTACACCTTTATTCCAACAGGGTTCCTAACAAAAACAACAATCTTGGACCAATCAAATTCCCCAGTGTCAGAATCACACACTAGGAAATCAATACCAAGTCCCAAGGACTAGATCATATGTCCCAACATAAGGGACACAGAGGCGAAGCCTTATACCTACCATGAGATACAGATTCAATGCAGGAAACTTTCCTCAATCTCTGACAGACATGTTGATACAACAAGCGCAAAGTCTACAAACACAAATGTTGGACATGCAAAATCAGGGGCAAACCAAGTCTTACATAGTAGAGGAATTGCACCCATACCCATTTGATCACTCATTGCACATGTACCCATTTCCCACTCACTTCTCAGTGCCCAAATTTGATAAATACATAGGAAATACCAATCATATAGATTATATCAGAGAGTTGTTTGCTAGCTATATTGAGGTTGCATGTGATGAAACTTACCAAATACGACTAGTTCCACAGAGTCTAACTAGACCAACAATGGGATGGTTCTCACACCTACCCTATGGCATTCAATCTTGGGGAGAATTAGCCAAAAATTTTATTGATCACTTCCATCATAACATCGAATGCAAGGTCAACATCAAGGACCTCTGCGACATCAAGAAAAAAGATGGTGAATCCTTTGTTAAATTCTTACAAAGGTGGAGGAACACTGAAAATAGAATAACATATGATGTTCCTGAACAAGACCTCATAGTCATGTTCATTGACAACCCGATCCCAGATATGTCATTCACAGTCGAATTATAGCTTGCTCCAAATTTCAAATAGCTCATCGAACAAGGAGTTCGATGTGAGAAAAACCTGGTCAAGAGAGGAACCTTTGCATACCCTACCCAAACAAACACCAAAAATAATGCAACGGATAAGGCCAAATGGTGGAATTAGAACAAGAATTTCACCAATGATGGTGTCAATGATGTCAAAATAGTCAACTATGCTCAACCCAAGGTTTCACTACAAGGAGCACCCATGAAAAATAAAAAACCCATGGTGCACACTCAGCAAGCAAATATTAAAATTCAAAAACCCACTGTCCAAGCAATAGATGTGTCCAAAAACCAATCCAATGCGTAACACCCACAAAGGTTTCAATTTCCTAAATGAGACTACACACCATTCGGAGAGTCAATAGAGTCAGCTTTGAAAAAGATGATTCAAACCAATAATATCACTTTGCTCGAAATCAGAGAATATGAACATGGTGTTGTGAAACCCAAGTGGTGGAATGTTAATGAATTTTTTGAATATCATCAGGTAAAAGGACACGAGACACTCAACTGATACCGCTTAAAAAATTCCATACAAGATCTAATCGACCAAGGGATTATCGATGTCACAAATACCCAATCCAAGAGTACAACCGATCACACAATCTTCAATAATACATTTCATGATCATAACAAAGGGAAATCTTCCACGTCTGGTGCATAGTCTAAACAAGTGAATTATACCTATGCTAACTCTGATAACATCATCAATTGCATAAATCCTTCAGATAGCCAATTTTCTACAATTACTATCAAAGATCTGAATGCCAAATGCGCTGTCACAACACGATGTTCTAAGGTGTTTTTTCAAGGAATGTCTTCCACTCCAAATACAATAGTTAATCCTACAACAACTTCCAATCCAAAAACCAGTCTAGTTGATCAGCTAAAGCACACACCTGCCCAGATCTCCACGTTCTAACTATTGCACATATCCCCATAGTATAAGAAAGCTCTGGATCAAGCCCTTTAAAATGTAGTTGTCCCATGGGACATAACTCCAGAGAATTTCCAAACCATGGTAAATTACATCATTACCAAAAAGAATGCTACATTTATAGACCATGATGTACCTCTGCACAAGCCTCTACATAATGACCCCCTGCATATGTTTATCCAAGTTCACAAACACACAATTCGAAGAGTCCTCATTGATGACAGGGCTGGGTTAAACATATATACTCTGAAAGTAATAAAAACCTTGGCCTATTCTGAATCTAGCATTGATGTCACCAGGAGGATAAATATCAGGGCATATGATGAGGAGGAAAGATCATCAAAAGGTATCCTCATGCTACCATTCACGATAGGCCCTGTCATAAAGAACATCCCATTTCAAATCCTAGACTTGGATTTGGGATATAACATGTTACTTGGAAGGCCATGGATTCATGAGATGCAAGTTGTCCCCTCAACTTATCACCAATGCATCAAGTTCCCATACCAAGGGGTGAATATAATCATTGAAGGAGATCCAAATCCATTCCAATACTGCAACACCATAAGAAGCAGTACATATAATCAAGTGCCTTCAAATCAAGAAGAAAGCATTCCTTCCGCCTTTGATTCTATTCCCAAAGACATACCAAGAAAGGCGGGGAAGATATCAATCAAGGACAAAGGGTGTTGTGAGTATATCTATGAGGAAGCTTTTACCATCACTAACATGTCTCAAAATCCTAGATCATATGACATGCCTCGACTGGTGGAAACACATGAACTACGGAACCAGTTCTATTCAAATGTCCACCAGCCACATTTGTCAAATGGGGGACATAGCAGAAGGAAACCCTTTTGATCCGAACATTAAAATTTGGTTGTATAAAGACTCTCAAGAGACACCTCAAGCACAGATACCTTTGCCACAATATGGAGATGGTTTCACTATGCAGTAGAAATTTGGATATGATGGTAAGACTGGTCTGGGGGCAAAACAACAAGGCTTAATGGAACTGTCTTTACTGCCAACCCAAAGAAACAAAAGAGGGTTCAACTATGGGTCAAAAAAAAGAATCGGTACAATCATCTGAGATATACCCATAGACCAGGAACAAATTGCAGAATTAAACCGGGGGCAAAATACAGAACATGCCCTGCTCAGTAGTATACTCCAATGGTTATTGCCATCAGAAGTGGAACCCCCTTATTCCCAATTGAACCTTAATTAGACCATCCAAGATGATGCAGAAAGTGAAACATCTAACTAGCGTTCTAGTGTGACCGATTCCCATGAGTAGGAGTGGTTATCCCTTCATAATTTTGAGTCACCCATCCCAAACTATTCCCCTCAGTCCATCAATACTATACACCTTGAAGAAATATTTGACCAAATGACCATAGAAGACCAACGATGTATTGATAAACATATCGATGTCAATTCCTTAGGTGGTGTGTCCATGTCCCATTCTCATTTTGTCAGAACTATCACCGCGGTCCCATTCAGCCAAGAAGAGTTATCCCCCCACACAGACCTTTGTCTAGTATACCCCAAAATGATAGAATGAGACTAACAAGGAAAAATTGACATAGATCTTTTTGAGAATGATGAAGCCATTGCAAACTTCATGGGACTCTGAGAAGGCATACCATCAGGAAACCACAAAGCAGGCTTATACTTTAACCTGGACAGATTAACATACTTTGGGGAGGAGGATTCTCTTTCCAGTTACAAAATTAAAAGCGAAAGGAAAAAAGAACAGTCAGTAAGTGAAAATTGAAAGGCACTTTTTGACCTTAAAAATGAGAAAAAAATAAAGGACGTATCTTCTAGTGAAAACCTCTTTGAGGCGCTAGAGAATGGAAATATGAAACTCCTCCCCTTAACAAAAGAAAAGTCACCATTACTATGGAAGAAATAGAGGAAGTCAATATAGGGGATGAAAATGACCCTAAATATATCTATTTGGCTAAGTCTCTTACACCTGAGGAAAGAGAATGATTCATTATAAGTTTATTCAAGGAAAGACAAATCAACTTCGCATGGTCTTACACAGATATGCCATGTTTGGATTTGAAGCTAGTGCTACACCATCTGCCAATATTACCAAATGAAAAACCTATTAAACAAAGATTGAGAAAGATGAATCCGCACATTGCTTTACTTGTCAAAGAAGAATTGAAGAAACTCCTAGATACATGCTTCATAAGACCAATCCCATATGTGGATTAGATATCTAATATAGTACCTATAACCAAACATAATGGTCAAATCCATATATGCACAGATTTTAGAGATTTGAACAAGGCTTGTCCCAAGGATGACTTTCCTCTACCAAAAATTGACATGATAGTTGACCTAAAAATAGAGCACAAAATGTTATCACTTATGGATGGTTTCTCTGGATATAACCAAATCAAGATTGCACCAGAGGACCAACACAAGACAACATTCACATGCGCTTGGGGAACTTACCACTGGAATATTATGTCATTTGGTGTAAAAAATGTAGGTACAACTTAGCAAAGGGAAATGACCATGATCTTTCATGATCTAATTCATAAAACAATGGAAGACTATTTTGATGACATACTAGCCGAATTAATGCCCAGGGAAACTCACCTACAAGTTTTGGGCTCGATATTTGATCAAATGCAAGAGTACACGATCAGACTAAATCCAAAGAAGTGTGCATTTAGAGTTACTATTGGAAAGATCATTGGATTCATTGTATCACATAGAGGAATCAAAGTGGACCAGCAAAGGTCAAGGCCATCCCTGACATGCCACCATAAACAAATCTGAGGCAATTATGGGGTCTACAAGGCAGACTGCAATCTATTATGCGATTCATTGCCCAACTAGCAGACAAGTTGTGTCACCCATTCCAACACCTATTGCATAAATATGTGATCTTTATATGGACAAAACAATGCAAGAAAGCATTTCAAACCTTCAAGGACTATCTATTGAAGTCCCCTATATTGGTGCCACCCATTCAAGGCATGCCACTTCTCTTGTATATCTCAGCAACAAAGTCAGCACTAGGTGTTCTCTTGGCAGAATATGATGACCAAGGCAAGGAAAGACCCATTTACTACCTCAATAGAACATTGGTGGGCTGCGATCTAAATTATTCAGCAATTGAAAAGTCATGTCTTGCAGTTGTCTTTGCTTCCCAAAAGTTAAGACATTACATGTTGATTTATCAAACAAAGATAATAGCACACATAGATCCATTGAACTACTTGTTGAGTAAAGAAACACTAACAGGTTGACTTGCCAAATGGATCATGATCTTAAGTGAATTTGACATAGAGTACGTAGATCAAAAGGCTATCAAAGGGCAAGTAGTTGTGAACCAACTAGCAGAGGCACCAATACAAGATCATCAGCCTATAGTGTCTAACTTTTTAGATGAATCCATTCTCATAGTACAACTGGAAATAGAGGTCTAGAAACTATTCTTCGATGGTTCATATACAAACCATGGTGCAAGAGAAGGGATAGTACTCATTACTCCAAATAATGATGCAATTCCTAAGTCTTTCCAACTCAAATTTCCATGCATGAACAACATAGCTGAGTATAAAGCTCTGGTCATTGGATTGAATACAACTATACAATGGAGGATAAAGAACCTGAGAGTCTATAGTGATTCCCAATTCGTCATCATCTAAGTAAACAATGACTACATGACAAAAGATGAGAACTTGATCCCATATAGAGAGCTGATGGACAAGCTGCAGGCCTCTTTTCATTTCATTGTGTTTGAGTAGGTTCTAAGAGTTCAAAACAAGGTAGCGGATGCAATGGCTACTATAACATCCTTGATCGACATGCTAGGTAATGAAACCAAATTCCAATTTCTAGTAGAGTAATTAATAATACTGACATATCAAGCTCCAATCATAGAGTCAACATGTGTCCTTTTTGGTCTCGAGTCCCCCTGGTACCATGACATATACAATTACCTTCAAAATAGTATCCTACTGTCCAACGTGTCAAGAAACCAAAAGAAGTCCCTCACCCACTAAGCCTCTAGGTACACCCTTCTCGCTAGTACTCTATATAGAAGAATTCTAGTGGAACACTTTTATGATGTCTCACTTCCATAGAATCCAAGAGAGCTTTGTATAAGGTACATGAGGGAATTTGTGGGGCACGCACAGGTGGAAATAGTTTGGCAAAGAAGATCATCAAAATGGAATACTACTAGCCCACAATAGAGTCAGATGCTAACAAATACATGCAAATGTGTCAACAATGTCTGATCCATGGAGATCTTATGCATGCACCAACTCAAGAGCTCAACCCCATCACTTCACCATGGACATTTTATAAATGAGGATTTGACTTAGTGGGTAAGATTACACCAACATCTTCTAATGGTCACAAGTACATCATTGCAGCAACTGAGTACTTTACCAAATGGGTGGAAGAAATTCCTCTCACATACATTACTGGTAAACAAATCTCCATGTTAATACTAAATAACATCATCTATCGATATGGATACCTCAAACCATACTCACAGATCATGGTACACCTTTTGAAAATCAAGATGTTGAAGATCTCTGTGACAAGTTACAGATAAAGCCGAATCAAGAGGATATGAACCCCAAATAAAACCTTCTTGATGGAATGATTCACACCATTGTGAATACCCTAGAAATAAAGGTCACAAAACCAATGATTTTATGAGACTAAAACATGTGGTTCAAGATATAATATATAAAAACACCATTACTATTGAAGGACCTAAAAATAATGATAACCACATAGCATTTAAAACCCCACTCATTAATCATTTGAAAGGAGAATAATCAAAAATATCACAACCAAAAAAGAAGGGAGAGAAGGTAAATTTTTCTCATGCTTATGGTAACACCATAAACAACTTATTGGGATTTGAAAATACCATCAATTTCATCATTATCAAGGATAAATAAGAAAAAGAACCTTCCCATGTCATTACAAGGAGTCAAGCAAAAGTGACATTGCAGGGAACAAATAATGAAATATCAAATGAAATTCCTTCCACATCAAAATAATATCATTTGGTAGATCAACTTCAAAAGACACCCACACAAATTTCCACAATAGAGATTTTGAAGATCTCACCATCTCATAAAGAAACCTTGGAAAGATCCCTTGTAGATGCAATTGTTCCTAACAACTAGGATGTGGACCAATTGCAAACCATGGTAGTGTTGGAAACACTGAGAGGGGGGGGGGGGGGAANCCTAACAACTAGGATGTGGACCAATTGCAAACCATGGTAGTGTTGGAAACACTGAGAGGGGGGGGGGGGTGAATCAGTGTTTAACTAATTATTCTATTTCAGCAATTTGAACATAAATCAATTAGATAACTTGTGAAGCATAACACAATAAAACATAACACCAGATATGTTTACGGGGAAACCTTGATCAGAGGAAAACCACGGTGGGAATTAGTACCCACAAATGATTGTACTAGTATAATGAACTTGTTAAGGTTCCTTTGCCCTATTAGAAGTAGTCTTTACAATGCAAGTACAATGACCTTGTTAGGAGTCTTTACAAAAACCCTATTAGGGGTGAGGAATCACTATCCAAGAGCTCATTGCTCAATAAGATGAAGGCTACAACCTCCTTGATAATAGATATACACTATATCCAAAAGTGAATTGTTGTATGTGACACAATTGTCTGATTAGTTCCATTTATGCGTTGATGCTCTTATTCTCTTAAAGAGATCTATCTCATTTTGATATCTATATACTATCCTTCTATATCTCTTCTCTACATATTTCTTTGACACTTTCTAATATAACTTTACATGTCATATATATAAGTTCATGCCTGAGTAGATGCGACAAAAAATAATACCTTAATCGACCCAAAAACAACATTCAGAACACTTCAAAAAAAAATGGCTTAAGCGTGTTTACAATAATGTTTAACACATAATTAATAACTTATTACAATAGGCGCATAGCATTTACAAAGCAAAAGATTATACGCTAATCCAAAATCTGAAGTCGGCTTCATACTCTATTTTCTGAACTACTAGTGCACTTAATATTTCTGTAACTTCTTCGTACTGTCATTCCATACCATGCATGTATAGGGAAAGAATAAAAAAATATCATAGAGCTTAAGTATGAATGTGCATAGCTTGATTCATTCTGACACACGTGCACTGGTGCTCTGATCTACTACATATCTCTGTTCTGCTCTGTCTTCTATACTTAGCCAATTTTGCTCTTCAAAGTTTGATGTCAAAACTTTATATGAATTTTTTGCCATAATGACAACAAAAATAAGTCATATTCTCCCTGAGAGTCAACTTGCCAACAATCTCCCCCTTTTTCATTAATGACAACAAAGGAATGTGGCCATGTTACTCAAACTTTGACTAACACCAAAAAACTGTATATCATCCTCTTTTATTCATACTTATTTACATGCATACACATACTCCTTATATACATTACTCCCCCTTTGACATTAATGACAAAGGTGTCAAAATTGTAAGTCCTTGAGTACTTACTCCAAATATACATCTGGACAAGCAATCTGAAGAGTCTTGATCTCTTGCTGCTAGAATGCCTTCAGTGCATCAACTGTTTGAAGATGGGCACATAAGGCATATGTTAGCTTCTCCATCTTTGTTAGATCCAAGTAGGGTCCTTGATCATATGTAGCAATGGTTGCATCTATCTATTTTATGTTCTCATTTAGAGCAGCTAGTGAGGGCACAAGTGCATTTCTTAGTTGAGTCTTCCTGGTTCTTATCTTGCTGATCTCCAACTTACCCTTTTCAATCTTGTCTAACTTCCCTTGACATATATTGTTGCATACATTAATGTCTTTTGAGGATGTTTCAATTGATCTTCTTACACTTTCAACCAAGATATCAGCTTCCTCAATCTTCTTGATGTGCTCTGAGGTGAATTTTACTTTGTCCATGTAGTTTGCTATTAGTTTTCTGCCTTTAGCTGCTAGTTCTTTCAAGATTGCTTGACCAATCTTCAATGATTTCAGATCTAAAGAGAAATTCTTTATCAATTCATCTAATCTTTCCTTCTTGTACTCATCTTCTACAATTTTAGTAGCAGAGTCTACTAAACTTGTGAAATTTGATTTGAAGCTTGTCAAGATGCCGTCAACATCATCAATTGACTGAATCTTAGCCACTTTCTTATCTACTAATACTAAGTCATTCAAAATGTTCACTGTCTCCAGAAAGAGAGGGTTTCTCATGACTTGTTTCTCTTTGGATTTCTCCATGGCTAGCACACTGATCTTAATCAAATCTTCTTCTTCCCAAGCATCTAGATTTGCTGAATCAGGGGTCAAACTTGACACCAATGATGGTTTGATGGATGGAGTAAGTATTACATTCTGTCTGGCATCCACATATCCACTCTTCATAGGGATCTCCATGACTGGTGTTTCATTAGTTTGATTGTCTTCCTCATTATTCAAATTTGTTGAATCTTTGTTTGGAGCTTCATCTTGTTGTAAGGAAGTGTTGTCAGTGCATACCTTCTCTATTTCTTCAGCGCTGACAAATGCTTTTTCAAATTTGTTCAAGTCATTATCTGAAGCTGTCATAGATATATTAACATCATCGATCACAATGGTTTCTTCTGAATCTTTGGTTGTATCAGAAGGTGATGAAACTTTAGGCGTTGAATCCTGTGGACCTGTCATAGGCACATTTTGAATCACTGGATCTTTATCCTGTTTGGGCGGGACTGGAGTCACCTTTGATGTAGGCATTATTGATGGATACATATGTCTATCTATAAATACTCACTCAAATGCTTTCTGAGTCTCTTCACCAACTAGTTCATACTCTTTATTCATGATATGAAGTGTTCTTGTTTTGGTTCTAAGATGAGGTTTTACCAAATCCAACAGTATAGCTTTCTCATCATGAGAGAAAACAGGGAGAAGACTGTCTAATGTTTCTTCTCTTATCCTCATATCCTCTTCAATTGCTTGCCTTTTCAATACATCAAGTGTTCCATACTTTGTCAGGTATGACTATTTTTAGTTCCAATACTAACCTCTTAAACTTAATCATATGAGAGATAATCATTGAGTGAATTTCTGATTTGTGTATCTCTTGATACTTGTCATAGACATTCTTAATATATTCTAGTCTTCCTTTATTAACTATTCTGTGTCTTTAAGACTGACAGACTAGGTCTGAATCCTACCTCAGGAGGTGCTTGTGTGTTCTTTACCTTTCTCCTTGTTGTTCTTGAGGATGGATGACCTGTGGGAACTTTCTTCTTCCTTCTAGACATCTTGCTTGGTACTGAAGGTGGAGAAGACTCTAGATCAATAGTAGTTGAGGGCACATATGTACCTTCATCAGATTTGTTCATCTTCTTCTTGGGAATATAATCAGATTTTTCCATTTTCACCCCTACAGGAGTTTTCTCAAGTTCTTTTGCAATCTTAGCTTCCCTAGCCTTATCTAGGTCTTCTTGAGTGACACCATGAACTCTTAGGATGTTAGATGTAATCCTTGATGCCTTTCTTTTATTGTATGCACTGTATAAGACATAATCAACTTGATTTCTCTTTTCTCTGTAAGTACCCCATCTAGGTTCATTAGGGTCCTTAGGCGCAGATAAGAGGACTTGTGCATATCCTTCCAAAACTTGTTCTTTAACTTCATATCCAAGTGGGTGAATCCATTTTGTTCTAGGCTCAACTACCTCCATGCAAGTACAGTCAGTTTCCACCATGAAGCATATGGTGTCTTTGTATTTCTCAACTATCTTCTTTGATAATATGAACCTCTTCTACATTTTGATCCTGAATGTTTTTATCTCCATATCCATAGAATCCTTCACACTACTCTCTGATGTAGCCTTTAGTGATATCTGAGACATAGTGGGTTTGCTCCTGTCTAGGTAAAGATTAGCAACTTTACCAACAATGTGAAAGTATAGATAGATGATCAAAGAGCCAAATCTGAATATCTTGCTCTTGTCATGCTTGATAGCTCTAATATTGTCAATTAGTTATGCGCGCAATATCTCACATAGATTGTACTGAGTATTATCCTTTACCATCTTTATTGCCGCCAGGACAGTAGCTGCAGATACACTATTTAGTCTGCTTGCATGCTAAAACTTATAACCTAGAATCATAGTGACCAATTTGATGTCATCTGCCTCAATAGGATCAACAACCATTCCGTGCCTATCACTCCTGGATAAGCATGTTTTTTCAACCTGCTTCTTAACATCCTTACCAGTGGGAGGAACTGGTCCAGTCTTAGGAAGTCCAGTCATATCATGAATTAGGTCTGCAATAATAAGGACATGAACTTCACCAATCCAATATAGGTCATCATGTATCCTGCTCAGTAGGATTTTAACCCATTCTGGCTCATAGAACTCATGCGCGTTAGAATAATCAAAGATAGGGTTATCAGTGAGATGCGCTTATTCATCTTTGAATGAATAGTCTGGTTTCATCATTGAAGCCATAAGAGTAGCAATGCTGTTATCACCAACTATTTCCTTCTTGCAATATATATATGCGCGAATGTCTTCCACATGTACGAATCTTAGCAGATTCTTAGAGAATGCTCCTTCAACATCATCTAATATGGACTTGAATGGATGATTCTTGAATACGAATCTTTTCATTTCAGCAATGTCAAATACAATAGGGGTTTCCATACTTGTTACTTGATTAAATAGGGTTTCATGACAATTCTAAAATGACGCGACTGCTAGGGTTCTGTTTCAATCTTTAATTTGTTCACAAACCAACCAAATCAATAAATTCCAATGCTTTGATGCTCAATGCTCATGTGCTCTGTGAGTTTTATGATCTCAAATGCAAACAATGAAGATAATCGATTATTTCACCGACTTATATAAAGTTTTATGCATTTAATGCTTGTTACCATACGCGTTTTCACAGAGAGTTTCAAAATTTGTTCTAAAAAAAGTACAGGCAATGCATGCATGCATACTACCTTAGTTCGTGATCACATACATGAGTCCATAGGCGGATACTCGGAGGTGAGTATACCAGCCAAGCAGGGGTTTAGAGCTAGAATAGACCCCCCTATGACCATGAGGGTCATCTAACTAGAAGTAGAAGGTGCGTCCACTGTGGATGCATCTACTACCATGTTCTCTTCATTATCCTTCTTTAATTCAACCCAAATTTTATCTAAATCAGCTTTAGCTTGCACAAACTTAATTTCTCTAGATTCTTCGAATAATGATTCTTTAGGCTTCCCTTGTTTTTGAGTTCTGGATCTATAGAACCTTGAGATGTGTCTAGCTTTTCCACATGAGTGACAAATGATAGGAGGTCTAATGTTATTATTCATCATGCTGCACTGCTTGGCTGTGTGTCCATTGTAATTACATATCTGACATGTAATGTTCTAAAAGTTTCTTTGAGGTTGATTTCTCTAAGTCATATTTCTCTGGTTATGTTGTGAGTAATTTCTTTGACTTGTTCTGTAATGAATAGTCCTGTGACCAAACTTATTATAGGAGTAACAATAACCATTGAAAGGTCTTACCTCTTTACAATCTCTTTCCAAGTTTCCATGCTTGTTACAGGCATAACAAGTATGGTTAACTACCTTGTGTTCATCTTTGGGTGGTTCTGCTTTAGCCTCTTCAAGATTCATAGTTTTCTTTGCTTCTGCAGATTCTGTTTGAGCTTTCTTTCTTTCTTGCAATGATTTGATCTCAGTTTGTGCCATACAGTAACCAACACCAGTAGTATCACCTTTTAGCTTCTATGCATAAAGTTGTGATTGGATTAGATCAGAACTTGTGTGTAGTTTATCAGTCTTAACTTTTGCTCCTAATAATTCAGATTCAATCTTATTCTTGATGTTTTCCAGCTCCAAGATTTTCATATTAGCTTGCATAAGTTCTTCATCTAACTGATTATTTTCTTTGGTATTCTCTTCAATAGCTGATAGGCTATTAGTAAGTTGTTCATTTAGATCTTCAATCTTATCTTTCAAAGACATGTTCTCTTCATTCAGCTTCTTGACCATTTTTCCCAAATCATTTGTGGAACAATCTTTCAAATATTTTCTTAATTTCTTGATGAGCATTTGGGAGCCATCAACCTTTAGTTTTAGTTCTTCATTTTCTTTTTCAGATTTGTCAAGATCCTCAAGGGCTGCTTAAAGTTTTTTATTAGATGTTTTTCTTCTGCTGAATCCATGATCTCCTCAAGTGGTTAAACTTTCTTTTGGAGGACCAGAGCTCTGATACCAATTGTTGGAAACACGGGGGGGGGGGGGGGGGNGGGGCGGTGAATCAGTGTTTAAATAATTATTCTATTTCAACAATTTGAACATAAATCAATTAGATAAATTATGAAGCATAACACAATAAAACATAACACCAGATATGTTTACGGGGAAACCTTGATCAGAGGAAAACTCCGATGGGAATTAGTACCCACAAATGATTGTACTAGTAAAATGAACTTGTTAAGGTTCCTTTGCCCTGTTAGAAGCAGTCTTTACAATGCAAGTACAATGACCCTATTAGGAGTCTTTACAAAAACCCTATTAGGGGTGAGGACTCACTGTCCAAGAGCTCACTACTAAATAAGATGAAGGCTACAACCTCCTTGATAGTAGATATACACTATATCTAAAAGTGAACTGCTGTATGTGACACAATTGTTTGATCAGTTCCGTTTATGCACTGATGCTCTTATTCTCTTAAAGAGATCTATCTCATTCTGATATCTCTATACCATCCTTCTATATCTCTTCTCTGCATATTTCTTTGACACTTTCTAATACAACTTTACATGTCATATATATAAGTTCATGCCTGAATAGACGCGACCGAAAACAATACCTTAGTCGGCCCAAAAACAACATTCACAACACTTCCAAACAAAATGGCTTAAGTGTGTTTACAATAATGTTTAACACATAATTACTAACTTATTACAATAGGCACATAGCCTTTACAAAACAAAATACTATTGTATGCCTCTCTAAAATCGTGATTCGTGGTTCCCAAGCTTTCCAAAGGCAAGGGTTAGTAGCAATGGTTTACAAGTGATATAAATTCAGTATAACAAAGCTACCAATAACGAATAACCTGAAATGTAACCAATAAAATGTATAAGCAAAGAAAGTAAAACAAATGAATGTAAACCCCAAATTTCTTGAAGCTTCTATTGTCTCTCTACTCCTTCCAAAATGCTGTTTTTGATGCTCAGTATTGGTGTGGGCAGCGTCTATGACTTGAGAAGCGTTGAGAATTTGATACTTGAAATGTGTGTGTGATCGCAAGATGGCTTGAATGCTAGAACCAATTTGATATAGTAATGGCACACAAAAGCTTGAAATCCTAGATCCTTCAAATTGTTATGAAGGGTTTATTATATAGGAATTAAGGATGAAATGAATGGTTGAGATCAATCCCAGAGATAGGGAGATGAACGGTTGAGATTAAAAGGAACTAGAGAAGCCATCAGTAAACTCCACCTCTTCAATTGGTAAAGAGGAGATAGAGTTTGGTTGACTGAAGAGCTAATTATGAGTTACCTTTTTGAACTGAAGAGGTGGGTGGAGTTACCCATGTGATCTGATTGGAGTTATCTCTTTGAAGATAAATGAATATTTAATTCATTTATTTAATTAATGTTTTTGACATGTGAGATAATTGAATTCTTTTTGATTTAGAATTGTTTTATTTGATGAAATTAAATTAATTTAATTGGAAGAATTTAATTAGTAAGTTTAAATATTTGAATTTAAACTATAGTAAATTGAATTTAATTAATTAATTAATGGTAATTAATCAATTAAGGTTAATTAAATAAATAAAATTAATTTTGGGAATTTGATTAGATGATTTGGGGAATGAATTAAGAGGAAAATAGATGATTAATTAATGATTATAAAACCATTAATTAATAGATGAAAATTAGTGTTTTTATGTCAAGTCGCAAGCCTGTCCATTTTTAGGTGTCTACATTTGCCCCTCTTTGATGCAATGTGACTTGTCGTAGTGTGTCAAAGATTCTTTGATTGTGATCTTTCCCCAGCCTACCCCAGTGGTAGTAGGTGTATTTATGCCCCCTCAACAAATTTGAGTGAAAAGTCATGACGTGAGCGTTAATTTGTTGAAACTACAGTTTCTGAATCTGGGTAGTTATCTGATTTGAAAAAATGCTTAATATTACCTTTGATATTGATTGTGGAAGTTTCCGGGGATCGGGAAGAAAATTTGGACTTCCATGAGAAATTAGGGTTTCTTTAAATCCCTATAAGTAGCCAAGAGAGCCATTCATTTGTCACATTGCCTTCTTGGAGCTCTCAGATTCTTGGTGAGTTTGTGTATTGTTTTCTTTGCTTTTCCTCCTATTTTTGTGAGATGGCTGGCTTACCTAGAGTCACACACATTTCCGAATGAGTCCGGACGTATCAGAGACTAGCTAGCGTAGGACATCTGGTGATTTTTATCACTTTGCATGTCATTAATGCATTTATTTCTTGCTTTGAAAATTTGTAGTTTTCTAAATTTTTTACTAAGGTGTCGCAATCGTCTGCGGTTTTTCCGCAATTACGGTTTGAATGCCGCAGTTGCCGGTTTAGTGCCGCAAATGATAAAAGTGCCACACTTGTCCTTTTTTAATTCCAAAATTGCTCTTTGTGTGCCACATTCACATGTTCTATTTCGCAATCGCATAAGTGTACCACATTTATAGGTTTTATTACTGCAATTGCAATTTTGTAACTATTTACCTGATTTCTTTGTCTCATATCTGCTTATATTTATTTTTTACACTTCCCTGTATGTATGATACTAATATATTTCTGATTTATTACTGTGTGCAGTTCACTGGGAGGATTCTACACTGTCAAGAGTCTAGACTAGCGGGTGTGGTATACAAGTTCCAAGTATGAGAGGATGAGAGGTCAATACTTAGGGCCTTAGGTTTATACTGGATCTGTTACATGCCAGAGATCATGACCAACAGGGTCTGATCTCAGCTCTTTTAGAGCGATGAAATTCTGAGACATACACTTTTTGGTTACCTACTAGAGAGTATACTATTACTCTGGAGGATGTGTACCGCATCCTTCAACTGCCGATCCAGGGTGCACTTTTAGAGTATGCTACCCGACCTGGCATCATTACTTTGACTGAGCTGTCTGGATTTCCCTAAGATTAGCTTGGTTTTTCTAGTGCCTATGATATTCCATGGTCCTGATTTGGTTTGGACCTTGATAGGTTGACCAATTTACTAGCTAGTTTGATATGTGGCATCTTATGCCCTAATAATTGCCAACGCAGATTTTCTGTTGGCTTTGGTTCCATTTTGTAGAGTATGGTTCGAGAGAAGACTGTTTATGCATTGGGGCCATGTATGCTGGCACACATGCACTTTCATATGTTCTACATGGATTACCTTAATGGTAAGTCGCTCAGTTGTGGCGCTACCCTCCTGCAGATATGGGCGTGGGAACACATTGTTGTATGCCATCCTGTTGGTACATGTGCTCTTCCTGCAGACATGCCATATGTTTACATGTATGTTGGAGCTATCGTTCAGACTCACATGGGGCATTTGACGTACTAGCGTCAACAGTTAGACATGATGCCCTATTTCATTTGGAAGCCGTATAGAGATTTCCCTATGTGGGATGGAGAGGATATCCATCTTCCCTTTTGCCATCAGCGGAGATAACTGATTGGTCATGTGATAGACCTTGTTCATATGATTGACTTTCACAACACCGACAGGGTGTTGTGATAGTTTGGTGAGCAGCAGGATGTGTCTGACTCGTATGCATATTTTGCTTGTAGATCAAGAGACTCTACTGTCTGGGGTGGTGTTGTGTCACTTGATGCTGCCCGTACTGAGTTTGCAGGTTTACTTCCTATTGCGTGGACATGGTGATCTACCACTGTAGATGCAAGTATGTTTTGTGCAATGATTGTTTATGTAATTCCCTTACTACTTTTTGATACTTGTTCTTATCTTCTTTGTGATACTTTTTCCTTCATCTAATGTGGTGCTGATATTTGAATTTGATCTTTTGCAGGCACCACTCCTTAGTATGATGCTGATTGGGCGCAGGCCCAGCCAGTTGCATTAACATATGTCTCTCATCCTGTTGCTAGGACCATCATGAGGAGGCGCCATCGGGTACAATGAGGCAAGGGGGTTTGAGATGGAGGGAGAGATGGTGGTTGAGATGGAGGTAGAGTTGGGGGTCATGATGGAGGTAGGGATGGGGAAGAGATGGAGGAT
>MU225641.1:1060264-1072636 GCA_018584345.1 Thuja plicata
GGAGGATGGGGGAGGGGAGATGATCCTGGTCCTGGGGGTGCTAGTGGTGGAGTGAGGACTAGAGGTGGTCAGAGTGGTGGTCGGACCAGTAGTTAGAGAGTAGAGTTGAGTGCTATGCTGGAGGATGAGGAGGTGATGGAGGAGGAGGCACCTCATTTAGTATGGAGAGTACGTTGATGGACTGGTGCTATTTTGGCTCCGAGAGAGGAGGATAGGGTGGTGGTGGAGGATGTGGATATTGAGATAGGTGATATAGATGTGGAGGCCTTGGATGCTAAGAGTGCAGGTATGAGCTCATTTACTGGGAGTGGCAGTACAGGCAGCAGTACTGGGGAGAGTTCAGAGAGTGAGGATGACTCTTGGGTGGTTAGGGGGAGGGAAGATGAGGGTTTGGGTGATAGAGCCAAGGAGGGTAATATAGACATGGCCATGGGAGGGATGGACATAGACCCTTCTAATCTGGAAAGGATCACACAGTAGGTTTCTGATTTATAGGCCCAACTTGCTTCCGCCAATGCACGTGCCACTGCCTTGGAGTTGAGGGTTACAACAGCCGAGGCCCGGAGGAATGTAGCAGAGGCTAGAGTTAGAGTAGTTGAGGCCAAAGAGTGATAGACTCAAGCTGAGGTTCATTCATTTATTGACAATGTATAGGATGCCTCAAATCAGGATGTTCTGGACCGATTCTATAGATCTGGGCATGATGAGCAGAGAGAGATTGATTATTAGAGATGCCATTATGAGGCTGTAGTTCCTGCAGAGCAAAGGGTACCTAGTTATACGACCTCTCAGAGATCTAGTAGGGCTCATAGATCATAGAGAAGTGGTGTCTATGCTCCTAGTTCTTCATGCAGACCTGCGACTAATATGCCACCCCCTCGTCCACCTGGCGGCGAGGGTGGGGGTAGCACATGTTGATTTTGATATCATGCACCATTTTTGTAGTGATGTTCATTTGATAGTACTATGAGGCTTATCCATTTTTTGTATCTTGACACACTGATATTTATTGGTATATATGTGTTGATTACCTTCCTTTGTTCAGACTTGCGACCATTCATTGTACTCAGATATTATGATTATATGAGATGCAGCTAGTGATTTGATATGATGTGCATTGTTTTACTTGCTATATGTATGATTCTACATGATTTGGTTTTTAGATGATGAAAAAATGTATATGCAATATGATTCTATTATTCAGACTCCTAGATAGATGATTTACTTTTCCTATGATACTGACATGTTTATGCAAGATGGTGGAAATGATATGCATGTTTATATGAGATGCTTATGGATGCATGTGATTTTATGATTGATCATGTATGCAACTACTATGTTTTTGTACTTGTTTCTGATGCACTTAAATGGAATGGATGCAATCTATTATGCACTAAATATCTGAGTAATGCATGTGTTAATTAGAAGAAAGTGAGGTTGGAAATTAGCTCTCTGGGATGTGATTTGATACATATGGGATGATAGAAAGGGATTTTTCTATTTTGATAGATATGAATTGATATAAAGGATGAGTGTCCCAAGTCACTGCCCTTGTTTCCAATATTTGTCATCATTCCATCTTTTTTTGATTTTTGAAATTCTGAAGAGCATCCAATGCATCTAGATCACATACCATCTAGATACTACCACGATCTCTTGATAAACATAAGGAGTAGAGAGATTGAATAGAAAGAGAACTTAGTGCACCCAAATATTGACCATCTGGGTTTAGCCATGTTCCCTGTTTGAAAAGAAAGGGAGCCAAAACAACCTAGATATTGACCATCTGGATATTGGTTTGTCCCCTGAGTTAACTGAAAAAAGGAAACCAAGATAGAACTCCTATGCACCCAGAGTCCATCTGGATAACACCGCGAGCTCTTGATTCTGTAAAGAAAAGACAAAGAAAATAAAATAGAACTCCTACACCCCTAGAGTCCATCTGGATAGCATCGTTAGATCTTGATTGCAAAAAAAAAGAAAAGACCATAAAAACCAAGATAGAACTCCTATGCACCCAGAGTCCATCCGGATAGCATCGTGAGCTCTTGCTTCTATAAACCAAACAAGCAAATAAAAGACAAGGAATGTCCAATTCTTTCCTAGGGTTAAGCTTAGATCGTGGAACTACGTGGCTACTAGATAAGTGATAGCACCTACCGCATTTATCCTAAATCATCATGGCCCTAGAATCGAAGTGAACATTCAACAGACAACAATCAAAGAAAATAAGTCATGATCCATCATAGCTACTCTCCTCACTTGGTGAATCCTGGAGTAGCGTAAGAACATAACCGCGAAATATATACTGACATCTGACCGACTAACTGACCTAGTCAACATTTTTAGATGGTTCCTTGATTCAGTGGGATTCTCTTGATTGGATTGACTCTTTTGATAGGTTTGATTGGCTTGATTGCTTGAGTGTGTCTGGTTTCAGTAATAGATGACTCATATAAGACTGACCTGTCTGGTTTGAGTGTATCCATCACTGTGCAAGCTATGTTGTTGATGGGCCCAATGCTGATTCACAAAGCTCATGATTGTGACATTTGATAGATTGGCTTGGTCTCTAGATTGCTTGCTGATAGAGTGGATAGATTGATAAAGTTCTGTCATATGGGCCCAATGTGGATTTTCAAAGCTCATGATTGTGACATTGATTGACTGGGCTTGATCGCCCTTTGCTCTCTTGATAATCGAGTTGGTTTTATTGCTTGGGATTTTGCAATTTTTTGATTATTTTTGATGAAGATTGATTTTTTTTCAGGACATTTTTTGATCTTTTTAGGATTTTTGATGAATTTTCCAAAATTTTAGGGATTTTTTTCTAGACATTTACAATCGCCCCCTAGTTTGGTGGACCAGTACTAACCATGGATAAGTGTTGGTGCTCAGAGGGGATTGTGCTTCTTGATACAACTTGGGTAGTCAATCTTACATTTGAAGTGTGCTCAAGCTTTTGATCTTGGAGTTCATTGACGACGAAGCTGGATTTGAACACTTGGTGCATGTTTGCCAAGTTTTCACCAAGGTACCTACTCAATAGCACCTGATTGCCAGGTTTTCACTAAGAGAGAAATTTTGTTTCTCTTTAATTTTTTTTGTTTTTTACTTTTTTGTTGTCGCCAAGGCGCCTAATTGCCTGGTTTTCACCAAGGTAACATTTTGTATTTTTTGATTTTTTTGGTATTTTCTGAATATGTAGATAGGTGTCTTAACCATTGAGTCCTCAAGCATAGAACCTCTTGAGGTGAATGTTGTTGACGTATCTTGGGAGCTGATCTCCTTCTGGTGTTGCTAGTAGGTATGCCCCACTCTGGGTAGAGCTGACAATGATATAAGGTCCTAGCCAGTTAGGCTTGAACTTTCCTGGTTTCACTCTTTCTACTTGGTTCTTTTGATTTTCCATGAGGATGAGATATCCTACCTCAAATGTTCATGACCTCACCTTCTTGTGATAGTTCATTCTAAGGTGAATATGATAGCCTTGTAAGTGGTTGAAAGCATGTTGTCTTCTTTCATCTAGTAATTCCAGTTCACTAAGCCTTGCTACTCTGTAGTCTTCATCTGAAATCAAGTTCTTTAATGATATCCTCAGGGATGGGATTTCCACTTTAAGGGGTAGGACCACCTCTGATCCATAGACTAGGGAGAAAGGAGTAGCTCCTGTAGGTGTTCTCACACTAGTTCTGTATGCCCATAATGTGGGACTAAGCTGTAAATGCGAGTCTCGTCCTGATTCGTTCACTGTTTTCTTCAAGATTTTCATAATTGTCTTGTTTGTTGCTTCAGCCTATCCATTCCCTTGAGGATAATAGAATGAAGAGAACCCTTGTTTTATATGGAACTGTTCACATAGCTCTTCTACATATTTATTTTGGAAAGGGGTACCATGATCTGTCAAGATGGTTTGAGGAATCCCGTATCGACAGATGATATGGTTGAGTATGAACATTGATATCTGCTTTCCAATTATGTAAGTGAGGGGAATTGCTTCCACCCACTTAGTGAAGTATTTTGTTTCTGCTATGATGTAGTTGTTTCCATTTGCTGAAGAAGGTGTAATTTTGCCAACTAGGTCAAATCCCCACATAGAAAATGGCAATGGTGAAGTGATGGGATTTAATTCTTGGGTTGGTGCATGGATGAGGTCTCCATGTATCTGACATTGTCTACACCTTTGTACATGTTTGTGTGCATCTATCTCTACTATGGGCCAGTAGTATCCCATTCGGATGATCTTCTTAGCTATGTTGTTGCCAACTCCATGGGTTCCACAAATTCCTTCATGTACCTCGTACATAGCTCTCTGGGATTTTGTGGAAGTGAGACATTGTAGTAGCATTCCATCTAGACTTCATCGATATAGAGTAGTTGGGAGGATGGTATACCTAGAGGCTTGACGAATGAGGGAATTTTTCTATTTTCTAGACAAGCTGGGAGGTAAGACACTGGTTTGGAGGTAATCATATACATCTTTGTAGCATGGGGTTTCAGGACCAACAAGGATGCATGTTGATTCTATGTGTGGTGCTTGATGTGATGGTATAAGGAGTTGCTCCACTAGAAACTGAAATCGTGTCTCATTTCCTGGCATGTCGATCAGTGATGCCATGGTAGCCATCAGATCTCCAACTTTGTTATGAGCTCATAGTACTTGTTTGAAGAATATGTATTGGAACTTAGTGCACAACCTTCCCATCTATTCTTTGTATGGTATTAGCTTCTCATCTTTTTTCATATAATCATTGTTGACTTGGCTAATGACCAACTATGAATCTTTGTAGACTTTCAGGTTCTTGATTCTCCATTGAATTGCTGTCTTTAATCCAATGACCAGTGCTTCGTATTCTACTATGTTGTTGGTGCAAGGGAAGTTGAGTCTAAAAGATTTTGGAATTGTATTATTGTTCGGAGTGATAAGCACTCTTCCTACCCCTGCACCATGGTTCATGCATGATCCATCAAAGTATAATTGTCATACCTCAATCACTGGTTGTACTGTCATAATAGATTTGTTGGGAAAGTAAAAAATGATAGGTCGATGGTCCTGAATAGGTGCCTCTACTAATTGATCCGCAATCACTTTCCCTTTGATGGATTTTCTATCTACATATTCTATTTAGAACTCTCTTGAGATCCTTGCCCACTTTGCAATTCGTCCTGTGAGTGCTGCTTTGCTTAGGAGATACTTTAAAGGATCAATATGCACTATCAGCTTTGTTTGGTGACTCAACATGTAATGCCTCAGCTTCTGGGAAGTGAAGACAACTGTAAGGCATGATTTTTCAATTAGTGTATAGTTGAGCTCATATCCAACCAGTGTTCTACTGAGGTAGTAGATGGCTCTCTCCTTACTTGTGTCATCATGTTGTGCCAAAAGAATGCCTAATGCTGATTCCATTGCCAAGATGTATAGAAGTAATGGTCTACCTTGGATTGGTGGCACCAATATACAAGACTTGAGTAGATAATCCTTGAATATTTGGAATGCCTATTCGCATTGCTCTGTCCATATAAATTTGATGTCTTTATGTAGTAGATGTTGGAATGGGTGGCACTTATCTGCTAGCTGAGCTATGAAGAGCCTGATTGATTGGAGCCTTCCTTGTAACCCCCTTAGTTTCCCTAGGTTTGATGGTGGTGGCATATCTAATATAGCTTTGAATTTCTCTGGGTCTAGTTCAATGCCTCTATGTGATACTATGAACCCTAGTAGCTTTCCTGCAGTGACCCCAAATGCACATTTCTTTGGGTTTAAATGGACTTTGTATTCTTGCATTCTGTCAAAGATTGGTCCCAATACTTGTAGATGATCCTTGTGAAGCATTGACTTGGCTAGTATGTCGTCGACGTAGTCCTCCATTGTCTTGTGGATAAGATCATGAAAGATAGTTGTCATGGCCCTTTGATATGTTGCTCCATCATTTTTGAGACCAAATGACATGACGTTCCAACAATAAGTTCCCCAAGGACATGTGAAAGTTATTTTATGTTGGTCTTCTGGTGTGATCCTTATCTGATTATACCCTGAAAAGACATCCGTGAGTGATAGCATTTGATGGCCAGCAGTTAGGTCTACTATTATATCAATATTTGGCAAAGGAAAGTCATCCTTGGGACAAGCAATATTTAGATCTTTGGAGTCTTTGTAAATCCATATCTGACCACTGTTCTTTGTAACTGGTACCAGATTGGATATCCAGTTTGTGTATGGAACTGGTCTTATGAATTTAGCATCTAGGAGCTTCTTCAATTCTGCCTTTACTAATAATGCAACATGGGGATGCATCTTTGTAAGCTTTTGTTTGATTGGTTTGGCATTGGGTAGCAACGGGAGATGATGTAGCACAAGTTCTGGATCTAATCCTAACATGTCTAAGTAGGACCATGCGAAGTTGATAATCCTTTCCTTGAAGAAACTGATGAATTATTCTCTCTCCTCCGGGGTGAGTGATTTTTCCAAGTAAATGTTCTTTGGGTTCTTGTCATCTCCCAGGTTGACTTCCTCTATGACTTCTGCTAATAATGCCGACTTTTCCTCTACTAAGGGGAGGAGTTCCTTATTTCCATTTTCTAGCACCTCAGCGAGGTTTTTTCTAGAAGATACATCTTGTTTTAGCTTTTTATCATTTTTTTATTCTTTTTTTCCTTTGTTGACTGGAAAGAGGGGCTTCCTCCCTGAAATATGCCAACCTATCAAGGTCAAAGGAGAAGCCTGCCTTGTGGTCTCCTGATTGCATGCCTTCTCTAAGTCCTATGAAATTGGCAATAGCCTCATCATTCTCAAAAATATCCAAATCAGGCGGTCCTTGTTGATCCCAATCTATTAACTCTGGGTGTACAAGACAGATGCTTTCGTAGTGGGTTGACTCTAGTTGGTTGAAAGGGACTACAGATATGGTTCCTATAAAACTAGACTATGATGTGGACACACCACTTGAGGAATGATAAATGCCATGTTTATCTATGTAGGGTTGGTCGACGATAGATAGTTGGTCAAACAAGTCATCCAGGTTTAAAGTGGTGGTTGACCGAGGGGAATAATCTGGGATTGACAGTTTAGAATCGTGAAGGGATCTCCACTCATACTCATGGGAGTCAATTTCGATGGAATGCTCATCAGATGTCTCACTCCCTTTGTTATCGTCGATGGCTATGTTGAGGTTTATTAGGGTTTGAGTGGTTCCCTCTTCGGAGAGCAACAATTGTTGTAGTATGTTTCTTATCAAGACAAGTTTTGTGTTGTGCCCCCGGTTCATCTTGGATGACAAGACTAGTTATTTCTTTCCCATAGCCTAACCCTCTTTTGTTTCTTTGGATTGGCGGGAGAGACAATTCCATTATGTCTTATTGTCTTGCCCCTAGACCGGTTGTACCATCATACCTGAATCTTTGTAGCATAGTATAACCATGTCCATAGTTTGTTGTGGGTAAGGGCTATTGTATTGTCTCTTGTGGATCCTAGTACAACCATGCACTGATATTTTTCTCAAAGGGGTTTTATTTTGCAATGTCTCCCCATCTGACAAAGGTAGTGGGTGGACATCTGAATAGAATAGGATGTGGAGTTTCTATTATAATGACAGGTTGTGGTATGCCATAAGTTCTAGGGCTTTGTGGCATGTGCGTGATGGTAAAAGCTTCCTCGTAGCTGTATTCACCACAACCTTTGTTGGTAATGGATATCTTTCTTGCTTTCTATGTGACATCCTTAGGATTTGAATCTGAAGAGGAGGGGATGCTTGCATCTTGGTTTGAGGGTACCTGGTTATCAGTGCTGATTTGTACTGAATTACAATATTGGAAAGGATTGGGGTCTCCCTCTATGATGATTTCCTCTCCCTGGTGTGGGAACTTGATGCATTGATGGTACATCAAATGTACGGATTGCATTTCGTGTATCCAGGGTCTTCCTAGTAGCATGTTATATCCCAACTCAAGATCTAGAACTTGGAAGGGGGTGTTCTTGATAACTGGCCCAATCCATAAAGGTAGAATGATAATACCTTTAAAGGATCTTTCCTCTTCTTCATAAGGTCTGATATTTATCCTCCTTGTAACATCAACGCTGGATTCTGAATAACCTAGTTGCTTGATTAAATTTAGAGTATAGATGTTTAATCCAGCCCCACCATCAATAAGGACTCTGCGGATAGCACTTATGTGGACCTGGACAAGCAAGTGCAAAGGGTCATTATGCAGGGGTTTATGCGGTGGTACATCACGATCTATGAATGTTGCATGTTTGTTAGCCACTATATGATTTACCATCATTTGGAATCTTTCAAGTATTATATCCCTTCGGACACCTGTATTGTGAAGGGCTTGGTCAAGTGCTAGTTTATACTGCGGAGATATGTGCAATAGATCAAACATGGAGATCTGGGCAGGTGTGCTCTTTAGTTGATCCACCAGGCTTGGCCGTGGACCCGAGGTTGCATTAGGATTGGCAGATGTAGTAGATGAGGATGGTACTCCTTGCAAGAAAACTTTGGTGTGATGCGTGGTGATAGCACATTTGTTTTCTTGGTCCTTGATAGTGATTGTAGCCACATGGCTATCTGAAGGATTGAGGCAATTGATAATGTTATCACTGTTTGCATATGTATAGTTGACCTTTTTTGTCTTTCCACCAGACCTAGAGGCTTTTCCCTTGTTATAATCATAAAAAGTATCATTGAATATAGTGTGATCAGTTGTTCCTTTGGCTTGGGTATTTGTTACATCAAGGGCCACTATGTCAATTAGATCTTGGATAGCATGTTTCAATCGGTAACAGTTAGGTGTTTTATGCCCTTTCACCTGATGAAAGTCGCAGAAGTCTTTGCCATTATACCACCTTGGTTTGTTTGCATCTTTTTCAAATTCCTTGGTTTTTGGGAGAGTGATAGTGTTGGATTGTATCAATTTTCGCAAAGCTGATTCTATTGACTCTCCTAATGGTGTGAAATCTCATTGATGGAATTGAAACCATGGTTTGCGTTGAGTCTATTGTTGACTGTTTGACACAACGACCGCTTGGATAGGGGGAGGTTGGTTTTGAGTGTATGCTTGTTGAGTGGGCCCTGTGGTTTGTTGGTTGGCCATAGGTGCACCTTACAAGGACACTTTGGGTTGTGCGTAGTTGATTGTCTTCACATCAATGACACCATCGTTGGTGACATTTTGTTTTTGTTCCACCATTTAGCTTTGTCCATTGCATTTTTGTTTGTATTTGTTTGGGTTGGGTCTGCAAAGATTCCTCGCTTGACTAAGTTTTGCTCACAATGAACTCCTCATTCGATGAGTTGTGTGAAGTTCAGAGCTAACTGCAATTCTATTGTGAATGACATATCTGGAATCAGATTGTCAATGAACATGACGATTAGGTCTTGTTCGAGCACATCATATATTATGCGGTTTGTAGTATTCCTCCATCTCTGTAGGAATTTCACAAAAGAATCTCCATCCTTCTGTTTGATATCACAAAGGTCCTTGATACTGACCTTGCGCTCAATGTTATGATGGAAGTGAGAGATGATTTTTTTAGCTAGTTCACCCCAAGACTGAATGCCATGAGGTAAATGTGAGAACCATTCCATTGTTGGTCCAGCTAAGCTTTGTGGGAACAGTCACATTAAATATGTCTCATCATGGGAGAATTTGACGCAACTAGCAAAAAAATCTCGGATATGTTCAATAGGGTTGGTATTGCCCCTATATTTGTCAAATTTTGGTACCAAGAAGTGAGTTGGGAATGGAGACATCTGAAGAGAATGGTCAAAGGGGTATGGGTTTTAATCCTCTGTGGTGTAGGATTTGGTTTGCCCCTGATTTTGCATATCCATCATTTGGGTTTGAAGGGTTTGCATTTGTTGCATCAACATGTCTGTTTGATACTAAGGCTGATGTGTGGCATTGTACCTCTATACTATAGTAGGTATGAGGTCACACCTTTGCATCCCTTAAGGAGGAACATATGACCTTGTCCTTGGGACTTGATATTGATTTTGCACCATATGGTTTTGAAATGGGGGCACATGAGTAGCCCATGGTGGGTTTTGATGCGTTTGCTATTGTGGTTGAAACTGTGGTTGATACTACTGCTACTGAGGTTGGGGTTGAAGCTGGGGTTGATGTTGCTGGGGTTGGATTTGAGGCAATTGAAGCTAGGGTTGCTATTTCTAAGGTTGGAATTGTGGCAACTGAAGCTGGGGTTGCTATTGCTGGGGTTGGAATTGTGGCAACTGAAGCTGGGGTTGCTGTTGCAGAGGTTGGAATTGAGGCAACTGAAGCTGGGGTTGCTGTTGCGGAGGTTGGAATTGAGGCAACTAAAGTTGGGGTTGATTATGCTGGCTCCTTAGGGATATTCACCTGATCCAGACTATCACCAACACACCTCACCTGAGCTTGGCTAGATAAGATGAAACTTTGGTTCGTGCCTTGTTTATATATTGATTGAAAGGATTACTGGTTTAAGGGAATTCTCCAAGGAAGAAGTGCATTCCCCGGATAGGCCTATCTAAAAAGTATAAAGGTTATTAATCTAACATATTGTGCAAGTGCACCCAAAAATAAAGACACAAGGTAAATCGATTAAGCTCTGAAAGTTTAAAATGTGAACTAAACTACACCACCATACAAGCACAAGTGTTCAGTTTTAAGCCCAAAAAGTAGGTGTTGATTGCTTGTTCAGTTTTAATGCACCAAATCGAGAGATTCTTTGCCTTGTTCAATTTTAGTCCCCCGCGTCAATTTTAAGCCCAAATCTGAAATGTGAGATATGAGATGTTCGAAAAACACTGTTCTTTTTAAGCCCAAATCGACAAGTGAACAAATTTTGGGTTATATTGTTATCTTGCCTCCTCGATTTGTATCTGTCAAATGAAAGCGTTTATTATCTCAAGAAATGCAAGCTTTCAATCCAAAACAACAAAATATCTGGAAACTCTAGGATTATTGAGATTGCTGAAATTAATGGTGACTTTATACTTACCTGCGAATCTCTTAATTGAATCAATGTACCTGGTGTATGCTTCACTTTGATCTTCAGCTGCGATTGCGAGAATTTCTCTTTGTTGTGATCGATAGTTGATGGTTCTCCTTGTTGTAGCTCTTAATTTTCTAGCACCTGGTATGTGTTTGATTACCTTTTTTGTAATTCACTATCAGTCAACCCTGCATAGAAACCAAGAAAAATAGACAAAAATGTAGCTTTTGAGTCGATTGCGGCATTGTTTCTTGAATTGCGGCAACCTCTGGTCAATTGCGATAGAATGTTGATGATTGCGGTAGGATGTGTTTGATTGCGGCATAGATCGGGCAATTGCGATACAATACAGGCAATTACGACAAATAATAATCAATTGCGGCAACACTACCAGAACATAGATAGACAAAAGATGACAAAATAACAGTGTAAAAGCCTACAATCAATTGCAGTATTAAACTAGTCAATTGTGGCACAAGTTTTTCGATTGCGGTAGAATAATAGTGATTGCAAAATAGCGCAGATATCAAGAAAAAGATGAATTTTTTGATCTATGACCATACGACCGTGGCTGATTAGTTCTGTCTGCTTCCTACTAGAAATATTTGTGCTGTTTGATTCATGTCGGGTTCACCAAAATGTACGCCTCTCTAAAATCATGATTTGTGGTTCCCATGCTTTCCAAAGGCAAGGGTTAGTAGCAACGATTTACAAATGATATAAATTCAATATAACAAAGCTACCAATAACGAATAATCTAAAACGTAACCAATAAAATGTATAAGAAAAGAAAGGAAAAAAAATAAATGCAAACCCCAAAGTGCTTGAAGCTTCTATTGTCTCTCTCTACTCCTTCCGAAACGCTGTTTTTGATGCTCAGTATTGGTGTGGGCAGCGTCTATGAATTGATAAGCGTCGAGAATTTGATACTTGAAATGTGTGTGTGATTGCAAGATGACTTGAATGCTAGAACCAATCTAATATAGTAATGGTGCACGGAAGCTTGAAATCCTGGATCCTTCAAATGGTTATGAAGGGTTTATTATATAGGAATTGAGGATGAAATGAATGGTTGAGATCAATCCCAGAGATAGGGAGATGAACGGTTGAGATTAAAAGGAACTGGAGAAGCCATCAGTAAACTCCACCTCTTCAATTGATAAAGAGGAGATAGAGTTTGGTTGACTGAAGAGCTAATTGTGAGTTACCTTTTTGAACTGAAGAGGTGGGTGGAGTTACCCATATGATCTAATTGGAGTTATCTCTTTGGAGATAAATGAATATTTAATTCATTTATTTAATTAATGTTTTCAACATGTGAGATAATTGAATTCTTTTTGATTTAGAATTGCTTTATTTGATGAAATTAAATTAATTTAATTGGAAGAATTTAATTA
>MU225641.1:1072704-1100636 GCA_018584345.1 Thuja plicata
ATAAAATTAATTATTTAATTAATTTTGGGAATTTGATTAGATGATTTGGGGAATGAATTTAGAGGAAAATAGATGATTAATTAATGATTAAAAAACCATTAATTAATAGATGAAAATTTGTGTTTTTGATGTCAAGTCGCAAGCCTGTCCATTTTTAGGTGTCTACAACTATGCGCTAATCCAAAATCTAAAGTCGCCTTCATACTCTATTTTCTGAACTGCTAGTGCACTTAATCTTTCTGCAACTTCTCTGTACTATCGTTTCGTACCATGCATGTATAGGGTAAGCATAAAAACTTATCATAGAGCTTATGTATGAATGCCCATAGCTTGATTCGTTCTGACACATGTGCACTGGTGCTCTGATCAACTGCATATCTCTGTTCTACTTTGTCTTCTATACTTAGCCAATTTTGCTCTTAAAAGTTTGCTATCAAAACTTTATATGACTTTGTTGCCATAATGACAACATAAATAAGTCATATTCTCCTTGAGAGTCAAATTTCCAACAGGTAGGTCATCTTATTTCACTCCATATCTTATATTTTTATGAGGAAGATGATATGTCATTAAATCATCCATAAAATATCTCATTGCATATCAAAGTCCTTATTCATAAGCATAGATTCAAGAGAGTCTTGATGGATGGGGGAGCTAGCTTAAATATTTGTACCTTGAATTTGGTTTGATCCCTAGGATTTACTGAAAATGCATTCGATCAAAATATAAAGATCACAATCAAATCTTATGATGATGAAAGATCTGATGACATGCAACTGATTGAATGTTTGAGGATGTTAAGTTGATCACCAAAATGTAGAAAGATAATGCAAGACATTAAATCAGTTAATGGATTGTGTTGTCATTGATGTAAACTTGATATAATATAATTGGTTATAATCAAAGTGTGAAATACTTCAGAGAATCAAAGAGAAAGAGATTATGCTTTCAGTAATACATAAAAGATAAGTATTCATTATGACTTCAAACACAGACAGTCAGTGGACACCGATGGATAGAGATCACCGAAAGTTAAGTCATAGTGATGCCCAAGCAAGAACATCGATGAGCAGAATCACAAGCATAACTAACGGATAGAAACATAGTGTAAATCGACGAAGAAGCCCAAGGAGAACTGGAGTGTTGACCGATTGTATCAAAGAGTTAAAACACCGAAATTAACTTGAGTTCAGAAATGAAAAAATATCTAGCTGGCAGAGCTAAATATAGACTTAATTAGCAATTATCTTTATTTTCATCAACAAGATAAAGCCAGAGATAAGTAATGGATTTAAATCTGTTTTGTCCAGTTGGAAAGAAGATCTCAGTGAGATAAAACAAGATTTTTGCTTTAAATCTAATTAGATAGACTTGTGGATCACACAAAGATCAAGAAAATCAAGAACCTAACAATGGTGATATCATGTCTATAAAGAGAAAACTCAATTCATTATGAATTGGTGTGGGGAGAAATTGAAAAAGAAGGTGCTGAAGAGAAACTAATGAAGAGAAACTTCATATAGTCCTGATCAACAAGCTGAGGAAAGAGATAAAGTTTTCTATGGACACCGAGCAACAAAGTACAACATCAGTGAGCAGAATCAAAGTGGAGAAAAGGTATAAACCAAGATATATTGATCAGAATAGTTTTATGAAATTACAATAGATCTAAAAATTTACAAGTATACATTGTATATGTGAACAGATCATACTATTTCAGTTTAACCATTGATTCAAAAAGTCGCTTAACCGAGTGGGATTTAAAGGTCCTTTCTATATTAAGATACATACTAAGGAGTATCAAAAATTTTGATCATGAATGTTAGTAAATAGATTTGTCTTCTCAAAAACAACTTACAAATGACTCTCAAATGCCTAAAATAAGAAGACAAACTAACTAATAGTTGGATGAGTTATCATAGATTGATAACCCTCCTTTGAATTGTGAGGTACAAATCCCTCCTTTAAAGATTTACTGTGAATTAAAAGTGGGTTATGTCTTTAACCTGAAGACACGAAAGGATTTTCGACATTCATCCATAAAAATGAAATGAATGTGTTTATAAGACTTGATAACTTAAACATGATTGAAAGAAAGCAAGAAGCCACAAGACTTGCCTGTTTAACCTTTCAATATCACAGAGGAAAATGAGAGGGAATAAAATTCTATTCTGTAAACCATAAATGACAATGCAAGACTGCACCTAAAATAGGAAAGGAATTACCACATGATTCATTCCAATCCAAGAATTACATCTTCAGACCACAAGATCTGATAAACACAACCTATCTTTATTATAAATGCATAATAGAAAACCACAAGATTGAACTATCCCTGGAAATATAGAATATTAAGCTAATTCCCATATCCCCTCTATTACAAAAATATCAGAAAATGATTTCTCCTCCTACCTGTAGCCGACTGAATGCCAGAAAAAGAAGAACCCTTCTTCTCCATTTTTTCCTTGACTCTGTTTCCCAATGGCTTAAGCACTGGACTCCTACCATGTCCCTCAGGACCCATGTCCCCAGTCAGAGCTAGTTGTTAACATGCTTTCGACACCTAAATTCTAAATTTTAAGTTTGAACCCTACAGATAAACTCCTCCAAATTTTCTCATCCTTTATGATCATTCGTGCAATATTTATTTTGCAAATTTTGAACCTTGAACTACAAATTCAAAGTTCAAGATTCAATATTTCAAAAGGCATTGTGCAGGTTCAATTTCAAAGTTCATTTTGAAGGTCCTCTAGTTTTGGAAGTTCAAGATCAGTCTCATAATTCAGGCTCAGGGTTCATAGTCCCAACCTCAAGGATTCAGATTCAGTTTGAAGGTCGACAATGAGTGATTCAAGTTCATTGTTTCATCAGTGCAAGAATTGCGAGTTCAAGATGCAGATTTTAAATGTTTCAGAGTTCCAAGTTTAGTCAAGTCAAAAAATGAGGAATGGAGGGAATTTTGTTTTCAAAATTATGAATGGCCAGTGAATTAAATTGAAGGTATATGTGGAAGTTCTGGAGGTAGGTATGAATTGATTGACTAAGGGATATGCCTTTCTCTTTCTGTGGCCATTATGACAAGTGTAATAATAAATAAAATCAGAAACACATAATGGTACTGTGTAAGAAGCATGGCTGGTTCGGTCGAGGAAGACAAAGATTTTAATGGTTTGAAAAGCCACTAGAATTGACAATCATGCTAGTGATAAGATGCTATTGATGAAATGGCCCATATTGTGGATAAAAAGCCAGACCACATCAAGCCATGAGCTAGTTTCCATAAGGGTCAATTTGGAGCGAACAATCAATAGCATCACATGCGGGCCTTTAGAGTAAACAAATGACATTGTTAATGATTATGGCATCGTAGAATGGAACCCTTTTGCGCGAACATGTGGATATCAAGAGATAGAACAATTAAAGTCATACATTTTGTGGTCAAGGATAATCAGTATAAGATGAAATTTTTGTTCCCTACGTAGGTAGTGATTCTGACATGGAGTCTTGACTCAATATGGAAAATGAGAAGCTGTGTGTATAAATGATGTATGCACGGGTGTGCATTATATGGTATTGCATAAAGGAATCAGATGCCCTCAACCCACAACATCATTCATATATCATTGCCACATACCAAAAATTTTAACTTTGGCTAATAGCCTGATCCCTTGATGATTCTTGTAGCATGGCTCATGATAGACAAGGGAAAAGCGACATGTGTTAAATGTCAGGCAATGAAAGCTACATGTAATTGTTGGCATTATGCTTGGTGATGGTGATTTTGATATTCAAACATGGGAATGTGCCCTGAATGGTTTGACAAAAGCTCGATGACACCATATATTGGACATCCGAGATTAGTCATGGAATTTGCAAAACAATAACCAAGTTGCAACAGAGATCAACCAAAGAAAATGTGTCAAGTTTGCATAGCATATGAGAGTGAAATTGTCTTCAAACCTGACTTGTCGGGATGTTAATAGAGGTGATCATCATCTCAATCCTGGTATAGTTGACTCCAACTCCATGCAACAACATGAAGGTTCCATCTCCATTGTTGCATGATGGTCAATCATTGTATCCTAAGGTCAGACCATTAATCAGAATCAAACATATGCTCAAATTATAAACATCGACAACACATGCCAACCGTTTGACAAAATGCGAGTGCTGTCATGAAGATAGATTTCATAGTGAAGGGCACATAGCATATGCAGAACCAACATCTTTACTGGTTGAAGTTTGGCTTTCTGTGAGCATCATATCGAGCAGAGCTTTGAATGCTACATCTACATGAATCAAGACGGCTCGAGTCGACAATTTTGCACAATTATAAAGGTACATGGATTGGTTGTGTAAAGGAAGTGCACCATCAATGGAATGAATAATAGAGTTTGGCTAATAACATAAATCGCCATGCAACCTTTCAATAGCCCCAAATCAGGGATACAAGCCACGGGAGACATGACGAAAGGTTGATGAGAACCATCAGTGAATCACCCAATTCATTCCTCCAAGCATGCCTACGTACACATCATCACGGATGGAAACCACACACTTTCCATTTACTTACAGTTGTTGTGGCCCAATAAATTGCAATGAATGAATGTAAGGGATGACATACAAAAACCATGACACAAGGAATTGTTACAAAGAAATACAATGCCGAGCATCTTGAAGCATTGGGGTCAACAACAAAACGCTTAAAAAATTCCAATTGGTGAAGATTCAGATATGAGTAGTAAGGATGCTAAGTCGGGTTCAAAGAAGCCAAGGGTAAGAACCAATGATTCGTATTGCATGCTAAAGGAAATGATGAGTCTAGTTTCTAGAATAGATAAAGGCCCAGAATATGGAAATTGTGAGCTAGTAATGGACAGGTCAAAGACTAATTGATGAAAATATTGAAAGCAAGCAAAATAGAGATTCAGTGGCCAATGATTCCATAATAAATATCTATGGTAGGAATGAACTGTATCTTCAGCTTGTTGACCTTTTGAAAAACTTGGCACAATACCCAGAACTTCTAATGTTGCTGATGGGATCATGCTTCTAGTCTGCTAGAGGAGGTCCCATACAACGTTGTAATACAATCAATGATTCTTCTATCAAAATGAAGAACATACGTGAGCAAGCATAGATCATTGTCAATTGACTCATAGGTAGAAATGATGACATAAATAAGAAATCCGTTTTCCATGTGGTTAGGTGTCTTTTGAGAGTTCTCGAATAAAGATTGGGATGATAAGCATATTATGAATGGTGTGTAGGCCACGGTTCCTTCTCTAGAAGACACCTATAAATTAGTTGTACCACTTGACCAAAGAGTGTCATTTTGTTATTAAAAGGTAACTTAAATGTTTATAAAACATGAGGTTCTATGTCGCTAAAAGGATAATTTTAAAGACAATAAAGAATCAGTTATTTAAACTAAAAAGGAATTGTCGGGAAAGGAAAAGATAAATATGTAAGTGAAAGACGGAGTCAAGGTTCTTCTTTTTCTAGTAGTCAGTTGGCTATAGGTAGGAGGAGAAATCATTTTCTAATATTATTTTAATAGAGGGGATATGGGAATTAGCTTAATATTCTGTATTTCAATTGTATTTCCAGGGATAGTTCAATCTTGTGATTTTTTGTTATGCATTTATAATAAAGATAGGTTGTGTTTATCAGATCTTGTGGTTTGAAGATGTAATTCTTGGATTGGAATGAATCATGTGGTAATTCCTTTCATATTTTAGATGCAGTCTTGCATTGTCATTTATGGTTTACAAAATAGAATGTTATTCCCTCTCATTTTCCTCTGTGATATTGAAAGGTTAAACATGCAAGTCTTGTGGCTTCTTTCTTTCTTTCAATCCTGTTTAAGTTATCAAGTCTTGTAAACACATTCATTTCATGTTTATGGATGAATGTCAAAAAGCCTTTCATGTCTTCAGGTTAAAGACATAACCCACTTTTAATTCACTGTAAATCTTTAAAGGAGGGAGCTGTACCTCACAATTTAGAGGAGGGTTATCAATCTATGATAACTCATCCAACTTTTAGTTAGTTTGTCTTCTTATTTTGGGCATTTCAGAATCATTTGTAAGTCATTTTTGAGAAGACAAATCTGTTTACTAACAATGAAGATAACATGAGATGCCAGATACCTATTGACATGCCAAGTGAGTGTTTGATCAAGGAAGGTAGCATAGAGATGCCTGATATCAAGTGACAAACTAAACTTTTAAATCCTCTAACAAGGTCACACCTAACAGTGTGTTTGTAACCTTTAACATGGTTGGCTCTTCACTGAGCTCACTTTAGAAGAGTTAAAATTTTGGGTTATCGGTCCCAAGTGGTTTTTCCCTTAACAGGGTTTCCACATTAAAAATCCATGTGTTAATGTGTTTATGAGTCATTACTTTAGTGTTTTGCATTACACTTGACTTAATTGAATTGATCAGTATACTCTAGATAATTTACTGTCTTTTGGTAAATTAACAGGCTATTATTCAGTAAACATACAGTAGAAGGTTTTACAAAACATTCTGTGTAGTAGAAATTTGATATAAGTATTTGGAGGCATTCATCTTATAGGACTGAAGATAACTAGAGGCTTAATATTGTGGTACTAAGTTTTTGGGTTGATTATTGGAATAATTTTGAGGCCACTGATTCACCCCCCCTCTCAATTATTACTAACAATTGGTATCAGAGCTTGTGTGCTTAGAAAGGGAGTTTAACAGCTCAAGCAAAAGATCACAAGATGAACAAACGAGATGTGCCCAAGTTGAACAAAGATAACTTTGCATCATGGAAAATCAGAATAAGACTCCACCTATCAGGTATTGGAAATGATATTTTTAAATACTTAGATACTGAATATGTGTTGCCTATAGGACCTCACACTATTAAGAAATTAAGAGTAAAGTATGAGCATAACTGCATGACGATAGAACTTGCATCATCACTTTCTGATGTTGAGTTTGAAGACATCAAAACCTGCACCTTTGCAAAGAAAATGTGGGATAAGTTGAAGCTGGTACATGGAGGAGATGCCAATTTACTAAGAGAAAAGGTAGAAATTCTAAGAGGGAGGTTTTCCAACCTAAGAATGAAAGAAGGAGAAAACATTACTCAGTATAGCTGCATAATCAAAGAGGTAGTCAATGTTATTCGAGGAGCTGGAGGTGTTGGAAAGTTGACTATACTGAAGTATATGACTCTATTTAGTGTTTTCATTATGGAAACAAAGTCATATGAAGTTTTGGAGTCAGCACACATTATCAGAAGATCAGAAATTGGCTAAGTATAGAAAATAGGACAGAGCAAGGAACAAATTGTTATAGTTTTGATTAGTGTGTGTTCATTTGTTATCCAAATGATATGTGCCTTTTAAAATAAGCTTATGAGTATGTTTAAATTCTACGTCTAAGAGAGCATGATTGGATCCGCAAGTATGAAGAAGATACAACCAGTTGAAGAGGTACAACCAGTGAATGTCAGAACAGGACAAAGATCATGGAAAGAGCCGACACAGATTGTTTTGGCATGGAAGTTGCACTTATCCTCAGGACTTGCATCTTTGGATTAGTGATTTTTAGTAACCTAAAAATATATGATTAAAATCACATGACTTGATTCATCTAGGATAATTAGTTAGAGCTATTTTGGTGAAGCGGATTGTGTGAAAAGACGTGTCTGTTCGGTTTGAGTAAAGCAGTTATAATTAATGTTAAGCTGACTTAATGAAGGGTTGCATGGTTATGTAAGTGATAAATACAGATTTTAAAAGGTTTCCTAAATCCTAAATGTTCATGTCCTTTGAGGAAGTACTTATAGAAGGTCATTTGTGATAAGAAGAGTTGCGGAAGCCAGAGATAAGAAAAGCAGAGCAAAGTGTAAAAGCAACAAAGATATATCTATCATATGTTGATGATATAGATATTGAAGTAGAAGATTTCAGAGTGAAGATAAGATTGTTGTAGTTCTTTACAAGAGGTTAAAGCATCAACGCACAAAAGGAACTGATCAGACAAGCCGTGTCACATCATTAGTTCACCTTGTAGATACACTGTGTATCAAAGATCCAGAAGGTTGTAGCCTTCACCACTTGAGCAGTGTTCTCTTGGACAGTGAGTCCTTGGATAGTGAGTCCACCACCCCTAACAGGGTTATTATAAAAGACTCCTAATAGGGTTTTACCCTTAACAAGGTCACTGTACTTCATGTATTGTAAAGATAACTCCTAATAAGGTTAAGGATCTTCTAACAAGGATCATAAGAAACTAGTACAAAATATTTGTGGGTACTATTTCCCACTGGGGTTTTCACCTACATTGGGTTTCCCCATAGTCATATATGGTGTTATGTGTTGTGTATGTTTATATTAATTGCCTTGATATTCATTTCAGTACTTAAGCATTTAAGTAAAGATTCAGATAATAAGAAAAAGTATTAATTGATAGATCACTGATTCACCCCCCCCTCTCAGTGATCCTGATCCTAATAGGAGGTACACTTGAAGAGGAGATAGTGGTAAGTAAAATATTAAGAACCTTATTTCTTGTATATGCTATTAGAGTTTCTTCTATTCAGGAAATGAGAGCAGTTGCAAACAATACAGTTACTCTAGATAGTTTGACTGGTAGACTAATATCATTTGAGATGAATAAATTTGATAATAGTGTCTTACCATCTATAGAATCTTCTTTCAAATCTTCTCTAAAGATAAGTAACTCAAGTCATAGACATGCTATTCGAAATGATAGTGACAGTGATAATGAGGATCAAGGACTTGATGAAATTGAAGCACTTATGGCTAGAAGATTGCAGAGAGGCAAAGGTAGATACAAAGGAAAATTACCACTTGTATGTTTCAATTGTAAAGAGGTTAGACACTTTACTGCAAGATGTCCAAACCGAAGAAAATATGACAAAGGAAATGATAGATCATATGAGAAGAAGTTTGATAAAGGTGAAAATAGAGATTATCAAAGCAACTGACAATCTAAAAAGATAGATACCCGAGACTACAAGGACAATGGAAAGAAATCTTGTTATCTAGATGAGAATAGAGCTGATGACACCGACACTGAATCAGAAGAAGACATTGAGATGGTATTTGTAGCCATGAAGGATGATTTAGATGAAGATGAAGAAAGGTATGTAGAAGCTGCATTCATATCTAAAGTTAGTAAAAATGATGTCTGGATCATAGATAGTGGCTGTACTCACCATATGACCAGTGATAAACAAAAGTTTGGGACTTTTGAATACTATAATGGTGGTTCAGTGAGAATGGGAAATGATACACCTTGTCCAGTTGAAGGTAAAGGAACCATAATGTTGAATAACCTGATAAAATGTGAAAATGCCCACTGGGTAAAAGGACTGAATTATAATTTGTTAAGTGTTTCATAGTTGAACAATTTAGGTCACAGAGTAGCATTTGAAAATAAGAAGGCAAAGATATACAATGAATCAGGAAGACTGATTTGTACCGGTGAGCAGACAAAAGGTAACCTTTTCTATCTTGATGAAACTAACACCACTTGTTTAATGGTGAGAAACAAAGACATATGGTTGTGGCACAAAATATTGTGTCATGTGAACTTTGACAACATGATAAAGACAAGCAACAAAAGGAATGTCAGAGGCTTATTGGCAATGACTAAGCCTGAGCATATCATGTGCAAGAATTGTCAAAAAGGTAAGATGACAAAGTCTAGTTTCAAGAGTAAAACCCATACATCTACAACAATTCTAGAATTAGTCCATATAGATCTATGTGGACCCATGAGGACAAAGAGCTACTATGGAGATAGGTATTTTATTCTCTTTGTTGATGATTTTTATAGAAGGATGACAATCATGTTTTTAAAAGATAAATCAGAAGCCTTTAAGATGTTTAAATGGTATAATACAATGATAGAAAAACAAAGTGAAAAGAAATTGAAATGCTTAAGGTTAGATAGAGGAGGGGAATTTACTTCAGATGAATTCACTGACTATTGCAATGAGCATGGAATTAAAAGACAAGTTTCTACACTGAGAACACCACAGCAAAATGGAATTGCTGAAAGGAGAAACAAATCAATTGTTGACTGTGCAAGAACATTGATGATTGAGAAAAGCATCACTCAAACTTTTTGGAGGGAAGATGTCAGCACTGCTGTCTACACATTAAACAAAGTACAATTGAAGGACATAAAGAAGACACCCTATGAGATTTGGTATGGTCATACACCCAATGTAAGTTACTTCAAAATATTTGGTAGTCAATGTTATCTATTGAAGGATGATAGAAATGGAAAACTTGACTACAAAAGTGAAGAAGGTATCTTCCTAGGGTATTTAACCAAAAGCAAGGCTTATAAATGTCTTATCAAGTCATCTAACAAAATCATTGAAAGTGTAAATGTGAAAATAGATGAATTTTCAGAAAAGAATGATAAGGAAAGCAAACAGGAATCAAAGGACTAAAATAGGTTTGCTTATACAAAACCTAACACTCTACCCGAGCAATAGTGTGTCACTCCCAAGCATCAGAACATTTCCCTCGAGCATCAGGCTGCAATTATTGACAATCAAGATAATCCTCGAGATGATGTTCCAAACATTGGAGATGAGAATGAAGGTGAAGAAGATGATCAGGATGATGAACACAGAGCTAAACGGAAAATTGCCATGTATTTTAGAAGACATCATCCACAAAATCAAATCATAAGAGAAAATAAGGCTGGAACAAAAACAAGAAGTAAGTCACTTAACACCAGATGTTTACTTTGTGATTATGAGCCTAAATATATTAACAATGCACTTGAAAATGAAGAATGGGTTAGTGCTATAAATGAGGAAATAGAACAGATTAAGATGAATAATACATGGACACTAGTACCGAGACCAGATGCCAATAATGTCATCGGTACCAAATGGATGTTCAGAAACAAGTTGAATGAGAATGGAGAAGTCACTAGAAACAAAGCAAGATTAGTATGCAAGGGATATGCACAATAATAAGGTATTGATTATGGAGAAACCTTTACACCCATTGCTAGACTAGAAGGAGTTAGAATCTTACTTTCTTATGCTACTTTTAAAGGATTCAAGGTATACCAAATGGATGTCAAATTTGCATTCCTGAATGGAATACTAGAAGAAGAGGTATACATTGAACAACTAGAAGGGTTTGTTGATCCAAACAAGAGAAACATGGTATGTAGACTACATAAAGCCTTGTATGGATTAAAACAAGCATCGAGAGCCTAGTATGAAAGACTTCACTCATATCTCATTAGCATAAAATTTGTTAGAACAAGTGAAAATAAAAATCTATACTTAATAGAAGATACCGATGGTAATATTCTAATTGCTGAGATTTTTGTTGATGATATCATTTTTAGGGGAAATCAATTGTTATGCAAATCCTTTGCTAATGAAATGAGCAAGGAATTTGAAATGTCTATGTTTGGGGAGATCAAATTCTTTCATGGTCTACAGATTATTCAAAAAGATGCAGGCATCTACATCACTCAGTCTAAATACATCAAGGAAGTGCTAAAGATATTCAAGATAGAAGATTCCAAACCAGTTGGCACACCTATGGCTACCGGATGTAAGCTGACAAAAGAAGACAAATCCAATGAGGTAAATCATACCTTATATAGATCAATGATTGGCAAACTAATGTATTTTATTCACACCAGACCATATATAGCACACATAGTTGGAATAGTTGCAATATTCTCTGCTAATCCCAAAGAATCACATATGACTGTTGTCAAGAGAATTCTAAGATATCTGACGAACACCAAGGACTATGGCTTATGGTACAAAAGAGAAGGAAAATATGAGCTACAAGTCTATATAGATGCTGATTGGGTTGGAAACATTGATGATCGAAAGAAAACAACTGGATGAGCATTCTTCATGGGTGACAGACTTGTCACATGGATCAAAAAGAAGCAAGGATGCATCTCTTAGTCAACTACAGAAGTAGAGTATGTGGCTGCTACTGAAAATTGCTCTAATATTGCATGGATCAAACAATTGTTGGAAGGTAAGAATATGAAGATCATTGAACCAGTGTAAGATAAGAAATATGGTTTGAAGGTTTGTTATTATTCTACCTTACATTTAAAGAAATGTGTTTTGAAATGTAGGGGGTAAATAAAATGCTCTGCTTTTATCCTTAGATATACAAATGAAGGATCCAAATTTATTAACCCAAAAGGAAGGACCAATACATAAATGAATCAATCATTTGAAAATAAGAACAAAGAGAAAGATTTTAAATACCCGTTTATTGATTTGAATGTGTAATAGGTTTAGATAGATTAAGAACTTTAATTGAAATGGATAGGAGAAAAGTGCTAACCTTGAAATGTTGCAGATCTTAAGAATTATATTTTCGGGGGTCTGCACTCAGTTTCTGGAAAATCTGAGACTAGATCTGGAATAGAAACACAGAGACGAACAAAATCCATAAATATTTTTCCATTCTGACACAGTTCTGATCTTTACCCTAAAGTCAATGTCACCATTGACCCAGAATTTCCGATTACAACCTAGGGCAGAATTGACCTAAAAAGTCTCCAACATGAAATCTGTTTTTGGATCCCAAAAGTTTGCTGAAAAGGGTATCCAAATCTGCACTCTGATCTGCTATTCTGAACCTATACCTGCAAGAAAAATGGATTTGTTTGTTGGGGGGAGGGGTTTGCCTTGGTCAAACCGCGGTTTTGGAATTAACCTTAAATTATAATTGAAATTGCATAAATAAACAAAGTAAATAAATGATTTCACCTTGCTTGTATAGAAAACCTTGTGGCAGATTCGAATCCTTAGATCCACAATTATGTATGCACCAAATGGATGTAGAATGTAGAATGTAGGATGTCTCAAATCAATTTCTTGTAGATCTTCAACACCAATCTTGAATGGATCTTAGGAGAGGAAGAGGCTTGCATGGATGTGGATGGAGAAATCTTCAACAAGAGGGCTCCATGGAGCTTGAATCCTTCAATGACAATCAATGGATCTCCTTGATGAATTGGATTCTTGAGAAATGATTGAATTATTGAGAATGGCTACTTGGATTGCTTCAAATCTTTCTTCTTAGCTTGCACTTAGATTTCACCTCTTTAAGTCTTAGATTGTTGATGATCATGATTAGAGAAAATGAGAGGAGAAAGCTTCCTTATATACAAATCTAGGGCACAATATTCTAGAGAGGCCTACATAGGAGAATTAAATTCCCATTAGACCTTTACCCCTAGAAGTGGACCTATATTAAATATAATTTCAATAGTCATCATTTCGGAACCCAAAATAACTGACCCGAAAGTGGGAATTAAATCTTTCCAAAGCCTGACATCCAAAAATTGTGGGAATATAGGATTTGGACCAAAAATAAAAAAGGGTCAATTGTGACCTAGGTCAAGGTTGAGGTCAACCTTGAACCAGAAAGGTCGACTTTGACCTTGAGGCCAAAAACCTAGTTTGGAGTCTGGAGTGTCAGAAACAGGTTGGAAAAAGTGGGAAATGGGACAGAACATGGGAGAAAGCTAGATCCAAGCCAGAGACCCATTCAAGGCACTTTATATGACCCCAAACCACTTAATCAGAAGGCTAAACTAGTCTACAATGGAAGTGCTTCCATTTTCTGACTATGCAACTAGTAATTATCTATTGTGATAATACCAGTGCAATAAACATTTCTAAGAATCCAGTCATGCATGCCAAGACTAAGCATATTGCCATCAAGTATCACTATCTAAGAGAATAGGTACAAGAAAAGGAAGTGACACTATAATATGTTCAATCAAAGGAACAGTTAAAGCTGATATATTCACCAAGCCATTCCCGAAGGATACTTTTGAGTATCTGAGACAGAGACTAGGGGTCCAACCCTTATCTATTGGTGAGTAATCTGACTAGGAGGTTGCATCAGCCTATACCAAAATTTGAAGATTAGTCATGTTGATGCAAACACTGCTATGGATAGAAACAAATACATCTGTACATAGCAAGGTACATATCTGAACCGAAAACTAGAGACATTGTATTGCTGATGGATAGGGAAATTCAAGGAATATATTATGCAAAGGGATGGAACATGATATACATGATAAAACATGGAGAAATAATTTTTTTTGGCATTGTTGTCAAAGGGAGATATTTTCTCATTATCATAAGGGATAGATTTGCTTTATCATAACAAAGGGAGAGATGATCTCATTATCAAAAGGAGAGATGATTCCATTTCACATAAAGGAGAGATATTATAAAGGGAGAGATTATATCATTATCCATGAAGAGAATTTCCTGAGAATTAGAAGGAAGAGCTAATCAATATTCTAAGGGAGAGAAATTGATTACATATGAAATATCCATCTAAGAGAGAGAAGTAACAAAGGGAGAGAATTCAGACAAAGAGAAATATTGCTGTCAAAGGAAAAAGAAATTATCAAGAAGAGGAACAGTCAAGGAAGAGCACATATCAGGACAAAGAAAGAAGATGCTACATCTATCTAGTGAAGGCATTAAAGATTGAAGACAAACCACTCGGAAAGAAACAAATCTAAGCTATTTTTGAGCTTACTGAGAGCCAAACATTTGTAATAGTTACATTAGGAAAGCTTGATGAAACTGTATATTTCATATTATATTAGTGATAATATAGTATGATAATGTAGTATGTTGCCATCAATGCCAAAGGGAGAGATTGATGACATGTAATTGATTGAATGTTTAAAGATGTTAAGTTGATCACCAAAATGCAGAAAGATAATGAAAGACATTAAATCAGTTAGTGGATTGGGTTGTCATTGATGTCAAATTGATATAATCTAATCAGTTATAATAAAAGTGTCAAAGACTTTAGAGAATCAAAGATAAAGAGATTACACTTTCAGTAATGCATAAAAGAAAAGTATTCATTATGACTTCAAACATCGATGGTCAGTGGACACTGACAATAAAAGATCACCAAAAGTCAATTCATAGTGATTCCCGAGCAAGAACACCGACGAGCAGAATCACAAGCATAACCGACGAACAAAAACATAGTGTAAACTGACGGAGAAGCACGAGGAGAATTGGAGTGTTGACCGACACTATCAAAGAGTTAAAAAACTGAAATTAACTTGAGTTCAGAAATGAAAAAATATCTAGCTGGTAGAGCTAAATATAGAATTAACTGGTAGTTATCTTTATTTTCATCGACAAGATAAAGCCACAGATAAGTAATGGATTTAAAGCTATTTTGTCTAGTTGGAAAGAAGATCTCAGCGAGATAAAAAAAGAGTTTTTCTTTAAATCTAATTGGCAAGAATTGTGGATCACACCAAGATCAAGAAAATCAAGAACCTAATAACGGTGATATCATGTCTATAAAGAGACAACTCAATTCAGTACAAATTGGTGTGGGGAGAAAATGAAAAAGAGGATGTTGAAGAGAAACTTCATACAGTCTTGATCAACAAGCTGAGGAAAGAGCTAAAGTTTTCTGTGGACACTGAGTAACAAAGAAAAGCATCACCGAGAAGAATCAAAGTGGAGAAAAGGTATAAACCAAGATATATTATTCAGAATAGTTTTATGAAATTACAATAGATCTGAAAATCTACAAGTATAAGTTATATATGTGAACAAATAATATTTTTTTAGTTTAACCATTGATTTAGAAATTCTCTTAACCGAGCGGGATTTAAAGATCCTTTCTATATTGAGGTACATCCCAAGGAATATCAAAGAGTTTGATCATGAAGATAGCATGAGATACCAGATACCTATTGACAGGCCAAGTGAGTGTTTGATCAAGGAAGGTAGCATAGAGATGCCCGATATCAAGTGACAGACTAAAATTTTAAATCCTCTAACAAGGTCACACCTAACAGTGTGTTTGTAACCTTTAATAGGGTTGGCCCTTCACCGAGCTCACTTCAAAAGAGTGAAAATTTTGGATTACCGATCCCAAGTGGTTTTTCCCTTAACAGGGTTTCCACATTAAAAATCCACGTGTCAATGTGTTTATGAGTCATTACTTTAGTATTTTGCATTACACTTAACTTAATTGGATTGATCGGTATACTCTAGATAATTTGCTATCTTTCGGTAAATTAACAAACTTCTATTTGGTAAACATACAATAAAGTGTTTTACAAAGCATTCCAAGTAGTAGAAATTTGATATAAGTATTTGGAGGCATTCATCTTATAGGACTGAAAATAACTAGAGGCTTAATATTATGGTACTAAGTTTTTGGGTTGATTATTGGAATAATTTTGAGGCCACTGGTTGACCCCCCCTCTCAGTTATTACTAACAAAATCTTCTAAAAGTCTTGTTGTTTTCCAATTAGAGTAGGACCAATTCAAAAGGAAACAGTGTGTCAAGTTCTATACTTTAACTTGTCCTACAACACATTTTTGGGAATGCCATGGATCCATGAAATATAATTGCTTCCCTCAACATATCATCAATGTTTGAAGTTTTCCTATCTTGGTTAATAGATAACTATTAGTGGTGATCTTAACCCCTTCTAATATTTCAACAATGTAAATCCAGACACAAATTCTTTGGTTCTACATAATAGAGAAGTTTACATAATAGATATAGAAAATAAATCAACAAAATAAGATGGTTCTAGTTAAAAATTTATATAAAAAGGAAAGTAAGAAGAAACTAGTTCATCTACATCACCCAAGGGAAAAGAGAAATAATTTATCTCTTTCACATCAAATAACGGAAAAGAGAAAGAGTCAAGTTCTTCTACATCAGAAAAAAGGAAAGTGAAAGAGGATAAAACTTCTCATTTCCTGAACATGATGCCCCAATGAATTATTTTTAGGATAAACTACAACTCAATGACAAAGGATTAGGAGAGTATTCTCTATCAATGGAAAAATTACCTATTTCACCTAGATCTTACAGAAGGCCATCTACCTCACAAACAATAGAATTACAGCCTCCTGAAATCTATAATGACAATTATATGAGAGTTGTCACATCATTAGGGGAAAGTAAGGATAATGAAATTATAAAATGGTTGTATAAATATGAAGAGGAATCTAATGAAAGAATCCAAAATATAAGTATTCCCAAATATCAATATGGGAAAATATTTCAAATCATGTAGAAAATGGGTTATAAAGGATCATGACCTATTGAGAAAATAAAGAAAGGAAACACATAACCCATTTTACCTACTTTTAGAACAACTCAATAGAAAAATTGAGTAGGATATACCAAAGAATAATCTACACAAAATTTCTATGAAAAGATTCATCAATTAAAAGCATATAGTGAAGACGATTCCACCAAATGGGAATATAAATCTTGTGGATAAAATGAAGAACCTTGTGTAGACAAGTATATTGATATTATTCATGCCTGTACACCTAAAACATATAAATGGAAAAGTTCACAAGATAGAAGGGTAGAAAATCAAATACAACCATATATACCTCCATTCTTAGAGGGCCAATGTTCAGGGTATATACTACCATAAAATGGATCAAAATACATTGAGGAATACTTTATCAAGGACAAACAAGATCCAAGCTCTATATATCATCTCGAGGAAGCTCATTTCATAGACTTTGATGGTACAATGTATGACCCAGATCATAACACCTTCAGGACCCTTACCCCAATAGACCTAAACCAAGCCAATGATCCCTTATCATTGATACATCTTGGACTTAATTACTAGGAACAAACCAAACCTGTTGAGATAGAAACCTTTTTTAATGAATATTCTTTAGCCATATACCTTAACATGGTTGAACCAAAATTGAATAGTGAATACTACCATGCTGCTTTGACTTTGGAGAATGTCAAGTCTCTTAGTGGGCAAAATAAAGAATTAAATAAAAAACCTAGTGGTGAAAATCACCATGTGGCAGTACTATGTCTAGAAAAAGATAAAACAAAGGATGTATCCAAAGGTGAAAACCTCCTAAGATTTGACACGCTCCTTGATAACTATTAAGAGAGCTCATCTATTCTTACTAAACCAACACAAAAGGTCAACATTGGGATAGAGGAGACACCCGAGATCATACACTTATCAACATCCTTATAAGAGGAAGAAAGACAACAATTCATAGGATTTTTCAAAGAGAAATGAATTTATTTTTCTTTGTATTATGCTTATATTCCTGGATTAGATCCAAATCTAATAATGCATCATCTCAAGCTTTCTCCCAAAGATAAACCAGTAAAACAAAAGTTAAGGAAAATGCATCCACATATAGTATTATTGGTCAAAGCATAATTCAAGGAACTCCTAGATGTTGGTTTCATTCTCTTTGTAGTTTATGCAGAGTAGATCTCAAATATTTTACCATTCTCAAAGCCAGACAAAATTATTAGTGTTTGCACTAATTTTAAAGATCTTAACAAAGCTTGTCCAAAAGATGATTTTCCACTACCAAACATTGACACCATGGTGGATCTAACAACATGAGACTCAATGTTCATACTCATGGATGTATTTTATGGTTACAACCAAATTAAAAATTGCTCCTTAAGACTGAGACAAAACAAATTTTACTTGTGCATAGGGAATATTCTATTGGAATGTCATGTCTTTTGATTTAAAAAATGTTGGAGCTATTTATCATAGGGTAATGACTAATATTTTTCATTATATGATGCACACATTCATTAAAGAATTTGTTGATGACATATTTGATAAATCATACACCAGAATATAACATCTTCCTATCTTGGACAAGATATTCACAAGGCTTGAAAATTTTATAGTTAGATTAAATCATAAAAAGTGAGCATTCATTATCACATTAGGAAAATTTTTAGGCTATATTGTTTCAACAAGAGGTATTGAAGTGGATCCCACTAAAGTCAAATCCATAATGGAAATGAGAGCTCCAAGGAACATAAGCTCCTATATTAGGTAAACCATTATTATTTTACATCTCGGTAATAGAAAATTCACTAAGAGATTTGTTAGCACAAAAAGATGAACAAGGAAAAGAAAGAGCAATATAATACATCAGTAGAATTTTGGTCAAATGTGATTTTATTTAGAATTTTGGTCAAATGTGATTTTATTTACACTTTCATTGAAAGAGATTGTCTATAAATAATTTTTGCATCTCAAAAGTTAACACATTACATGTTCACACATCCAATCAAACTGATAGCTAAGATTGATCCTCTAAAGTATCTTGTTAGCAAAGAAACACCAACAGGTAGATAGAAGATCAATAAAAGGACAAGGGATAGTTGATGAACTAGTAGAAGCACCTATCTCAAGTGAAACAACAATGCAAATTGAATTTCCACATACAAATATTCTCACAATTATAGCACAAACATAGAAATTATATTTTGATGGATCCTACACACAACATGGATCAGCGGAAGGTATATTGTTCATTACACCTCAAGGATATACCATCTCAAAATCATACAAGCTATTGTTTCCTTGCACTGATAACATCACTAAGTGTGAAGCATTGGTAATTGGAATCAAAATGTCACTTGAATGGAAAATAACATAATTGCAAATCTTTGGAGACTCTAAATTAGTGATTAACCAAATCAATGATGATTATCAAATAAAAGATGATAATATCATGTCTTATAAAAGAATGGTTTATGATTTCAATAAGTACTTTGTCCAAACCACTTTTTAGAAAATACCTAGAATAGAGATGCTGATGCAATGAAAACCTTGGCATCATTACTACAACTACCTAATCAGAACACTCGGTATGAAATCTTGGTGGAAATACTAGTAAATCCTATGTATGATAATCCTAAATCTCAAATAATTTGTTTACCCATGGGTTTTGACTCTACCTGGTATGGCCCTATCTATAATTAATTGAAAGAGAATACCTTATCCACAAACCAATTGAGAAAATAAAAGAAACTTTTATCCAACAAGCCTCTTGTTATAACTTAATATCTAACACATTGTATCAAAGAGGCTTTGACAAAACATTACTTAGATGTCTAGGGAGTGAGGAATCTGAAAATGCCTTTTGAGAGATTCATGAGGGTATTTGTGGTTCTCACTCTAGTTGTTTAACCTTGGCTAAGAAACTTGAGAGATTCATGAGGGTATTTGTGGTTCACATTTGAGTGGTTTAACCTTGGCTAAGAAACTCTTGAGAATTGGGTATTATTGGCTGGCCATGGAGAAAGACTCTTTTTAGCTTATGTAAACATGCAAAAAATGCCAAGTTCATGGAAACTTGATTCATGTACCAGCATAGGAACTACACCCTCTCACTACACCATGACCTTTTTATCAATGGGTTTTGACTTGATATGGATGATCTATCCTCTATCTTCCAATGGTCATAAATATATCATTGTAGCCATAGAGTATTTCAAAAAATGGGTTGAGGATGTACCTCTTTCAAATGCTATTGGAAATCAGATATCCATGTTCATCTTGAATTATATCATTTTTAGATATTGTATCCCTCATGCCATAATCACTAATAATTGTAAATAGTTCAATAAAAAATATGAAGAATATCTTTGTGAAAAGTTACATATCATTAAACATTTATCACCTATATATTATCCTCAAGGAAATGGTCAAGCAGAAGCTTCAAACAAAAATATTCTCCAAATATTCAAGAAAATAGTTGATGAATCTGAAAGGGATTGGCATATTTTCAGCTGAATCTTGCACTATGGCCATATCAAACTATTGTTAGAACACCAACAAGAGCTACACTTTTCTCTTTATTCTATGTATCTAAGGCATTCTTACCTTTAGAAGTGGAGATATCTTCCCTAAAAGTATCACTACATGGCATTTTATCAGATGAGGATTATAGAGTATCTAGAATGCAAGAGATAGAATTACTTGATGAGATGAGACAACAAGCTCATGACCATTTTAAATTATATCAAAAGTGCATGTTCAAAAGCCACAACAAGAAAGTGAAATGTAGAGAATTCCAAGTGGGTGACCTAGCATTGAAGGAAAATCCAAGAAATTAGCAAGATAGGGAAAAGAAAGGAAAAGTTGAAGCTAATTGGTTAGGTATTTTTGTCATAGTATCATCATATGGATCAGGAACCTATAAATTATCCACATATGGTGGAGACCTACTTTAAGAACCTATCAAAAATAGTCATCTAAAGAGATTCTACACATGAAAATTTGAGTTTAGTTTGTACAACAGAAAGATATCCTGAAGAAATCCAAAAACATCAAAAAGAGATCTTGAAAAAATCCAAAAACATTAGAAAGAGATCTTGAAGAAATGAAAAATAGTGTAAAAAGTCCAAAAAAAATTATTATCTTGGTGAAAATCTAGCAAATAGGTGTCTTGATAATAGAATAAAAGAGAAAAAATACAAAAACAATTGAAAAAAGAGACAAAGAAAGAAAAAGAAAACAAAATAAAAAATTGACATAAACCCAAGTGGTGAAAACCTGGTAAACATGTGCTAGTTGTCTTGAGTTAAGCTCATTTATATATCAAGTGCATCACATCACAGTCATTTGCATTTTTTCCATCTTGTACACAATCATAATAAGCCTCCATTTGCATATATTAGTTGTCCAATAAATATTTTATCATGGTTTGGAAATTGTCTATATCCATCATTTCTTTGTCAAGTTAAACTTGGAGGAAAAATTTCAAGGAGTAGAATTGAGAAATCATCGAGCTAAAGGAATCAGACACACGCATTAAACAAGTACATGTCAAAACCAAGATCAAGACTTATAACTTTTGAACATCATAAACATCCAAACATCAAATCATAACATTAATTCAAAATCAAAATCAAAACAACAAATGGATGAATTGTTCTTGAAATGTGGATCAGATTACAAAAGCAAATATGTTCAAATGTTTTTCTTCTTGATTTTTGAGATCATGTACTTTTAGCAACTTAATGGTGTCTTGGACTAGAGAATAAATGATGAAGCATTATATTTTCTTTGTCTTTTGCTTGTGTTTTAATTCATAATGATGTGTAAATTCATCTGAGTACATGATCACCAAAGTATCATTGAGGAAATTTAAAATTTGCATATGAAAAGGATTAATTCTTGTTGATTTACGCAAAGAATACACAATTCATCTCAGTTCTTTATAATATGATGCTTGTATCAAATTGAAATATCAAAAATGATGAAATTGGTATAGTATTCATCATGGTTTGATTATACCAGTGGTGGTTGTACCTATTTCAACATTGAAAAAAGATCAGTGATGATAAATTGAAAACTAAAAAGACTCAATGAAAGGTGACAACAATCTTGTTGCATTTTCATTTTGCACTCATGAGTAGGTTTATAATCAACATTAATAATGATATGGGATTTCTCAAGAAGGATAAACAATCAAAATTAAAATTCTCCTTTAAGGTGGATTACATAAGACATTTACAAATACAAGTGCATTTCATTTCTCATCTTTATTTAGGTTGCATTCATTTAGGGTGCATCTCATTAATAATGCATCATTAAGGTTGCATTAATCCTCCATTATTAATCATTATTATCATTAGGTATCATTAATCATTAAGGTTTCATTAATAATTAACCCTTACGCATTAATGTTAGATGTATTACATTTATTAAATTTATTAACCATTTCAAGAGAATTTCATTAATATCTAGGTTGCATATGCATTTATTATCGTTAAGCATCACTAATCATTATTCATTATCATCACTAACCATTATTACAACATCATTATTAAATATTCATCACTGCATCCATACAAACTGAAAAACATTTCATAACATATAGGATCATGGCATAACCATCACATAAGCATAATACCATCTACACTATCATAAGACATGCATCCATTATCCATCTAAAGCAAATCATCTCATCTATAAAAAAATGTAAATAAACCATCATATCCATCATCTGCATCCATAAGTACATCATAAGTATTCATGCATAATAAAATCCATACATCCTACATAAAAGCATAAAATCCTATAGCCATGAATCCACCTTAAGTCCACTGCATCGTCATATCTCATCAAAATAATTAATGTCGAAAGTATGATGACATCAGTAAAAGGCTCAAATAAATCATAATATATAGGGGGAAGTATATCAAAGCCCATATCAAAGATACATCAAAGTCCATATCAAAGTAAATTAAAGGTACATCAGTGTAAATCAAAGAGATCAATACATGTATACATAAAAAAAATGATATTATCAATGGGTGCCTAGGCATGACTATCACTAGAGGTCATACGCTTCATCAATAATATAGAATCTGTATCTATACCTATACCAACACTTGTACTTGTACCCCCAATAGATGGTCAAGCACCACATTTCCCTAGATCTGGTGCCCTCAGAGGTCTAGAATCTAGACTTGTCACCCCACGAATCTTGGATTGTCCTCTTTGTGAACTCTAACTATGTCTATCCTGAGAGTAAGAGACTCATCTCTATGATGGTACTAATGCAAACTATGTTGATTTATAAAACTCTACTCTAGCACCGTGACACACAATATATCTCATGGCATCCCAAGAAACACCTTAGGTTGTAGAATTTTGTAAAGTGTGAGCTAAATCCTCAATTTCACCCCATCGTTCTATGGCCTTAGCTCTCTTAGATATGGCCTAATCTATCTCTATCCTCAAAGTGGATACCTCTTCCTCAAGAGACTAGATCTTGTCATGTACCTATCCTAATCGAGCCTATAAAAGAGTGATATCTTCCTGATCAATGGCTAAGTCCCCACATACTCTCTGAATATCCTAACCAGGGGCAACTAGGGGACCTCCTTGTACAACTTGCAGTGGACCTTATAGAACACCTGATTGGGCTCTATGAACGAATCATCTCTATGAAAAAATAAATCCTCCTCTAGCAGGACCATCCCTACCTCCCTAACCACCTCCATCTTTACCTCCAAGTTCACCTTTAGCAATACCTCCCCTACCCCTCATTCCACCACCACCGCCGCCACCACCACCTCTGTCACCACCACCTAAAACTCTTGCACCACCCCTTCACCATTGAGGTCTATTATCATCTCATCATCATTATCTTAATCATCCTTCAATGTCAGAACTGGCTCATATTGAACAATGAGTCATGGAAATGGATGTGAAGAAAACCACTAACTATACTATAGTATCATCCCATCATCCAACACATCTGTCAAGTAATACCATGTCACTATACCCTATCCCTAGGACTCACCCAATATTGTCTCATATGAAATGCTTGTTCCCCATAATGATCTCTCCTTGTATACACAAGTGTACACAATGGAACCCTATGGAATGCCCTGTATCCTTCCATGTTGTCACTGAACCCATGTAACAAAAAATTGCTCAATAATATATGGTGTCGTACCAATCAACCATCGACATGTAAACACATAAGGCATCTCCACTACATTATCTTTCTATGCCTCATTTCCAATTTAGGGTCTCCAATAGACTCTATCCATATCATCAATCTGCCATCTCGAATACTCTAGCTTGCTTATCTTAGGATGGACAATGATACCTTAGTAACCATAAATGAAAGGATGACGCTCTGGTTGTTGTCTATCAACAACAAGTCATGTCACTGGGATGTGCTCCCAGGACCAAATCTAAAGAAGGATAACCCCTGTCAATAATGCTTCCCCAAGATCATACACTACCTTTTGAAGCTCATGATAGTGGTGGGACAAAATGTGTGAACCCTAGCCAAATTGATGAGGACGCTAAATCATGTCCTCCAAAATCCTCCCCCATCCAACAAGGAATCCACATGCTCTCCTATCATCCATCATAAAGAATCCAATATCTGCAGCCAAGACTAAAGGAAGCATGGCATATCTTTGCACCATATTCCTCCATAGGAATCTCTCATCTCCGATCTCATCTTCCTCAAAGACAAATTGACAAGCATCTTCATCAACACCCTGCTCATAATAGACCAACTCTCCAAACACGAGAATCCTAAGATTAATCCTATAAACATCCTTTGGAGTCACCTTCATCTCTCCAATAGGTAAATGGAACGTATTATGGTCATTGTGCCATTGCTCAGCCAATGTCATCAATAAAGCCCGGTTCACTCAGAACTAGGGCATATCAAGAAAGTAGCTGAGTTTGCATTGACCAATCACACGTCACTCTGCCTGTGAAAGATGCTCAATCAAAGTGAAGGGTTAGGGCATTGACCTCTCATGTTCAGCTTCCCTAAGGGAGAATGTTTAAGTCAAAAAATTAATTAGTTACTCATGATTCAATCATCAAGAGTCAATTAAAACATCACATCATCTATCCTATCTGCCTAGGTGAGATTTACAACAATCTTAGTGAGCGCATCTATTTTTGATACTCTAGATCTTGAGGTCGGAAAAACTTCATCACATCTACCCTATTAGAAATTGACATCAAAACAACATCGAAAATGACTAATTGACATCACAAATTGACTTAACAAACATAAAAAAATTACTCTCAAATCAAAAGTGACTATCTGCAGTTCATATACATCCAACTAAGTAAAAGCGATGCAACATAAATCATAAGTGAGAAAACTAGTGAAAGAGATGAAATAGAGTTTGAAATTAACATGAAACCAATCATATGCACATTTCATTTGCAAGCGACGGAACAAACTCCAACAATGATAAAAAAATAACATAAAAACCCTAATCTAAAAGTGACTTTTTACTTATCAAAAGTGATGACATGCATATTGGATGTCAAGAAAAAGAAACTACCTAGGTTTTTCATTAAAAATGTATGAAATCAATAAAAATGATGAAATCACAAGATAGGATTGATGACTTACCAGTGGGCCATATCTAAGTGGTCTCTGATGGTGCTTGACCCTCTCAAATCAGTGCTTGTGGTAGGGAATCATCATGCTGACTGGAGGATATTTTTGCTCTCAGAGGTAAAAAGTGAATTAGGAATGTGAAAATGAATAGTACAAAGGGCTTTTTGGCCCTATTTATTTACTTTTTAACCTAAGTGGCAAGGCATTTTTTTTTTATCACATTTCATCATTGAAAGGCATATTAATCACATTTCACCACTGATGCATTATTGTAAATCATTATTATTGGGAAATAAATCGAAATGGATATAACTAAACAATTAAAAAATATCACAAAAAGCATAAAAATTGTACAAATTTCAAAATTTCCTAAAAATCATAAAAAAAACATTTTGATTTATTTCCTGAGGGAGCATACCATCATCAAAATGAAAATTCTTTGTAATCAGGGTACTTTTCAAAATCAGGGACATTGAATGTACAATTTACAAAATTCCAAATTGGGGCATCAAAGGGACCAATTTTCAAATTAGAGATATCATATAAAATCAACATCAGATCATCATTATCATATCAGTGAGGTCGACATCACATCATTAGAACATCAAATCGAGATCAATATCATATTATTCTTTGAACCAACGCACCACTCGCATGGTGAATCAAAAAGGGGGAAAATGTATACACCTGAAAAATGGTGAACATAAAATATTAATTAAATCCAAGCCATTGAATTAATTAAATAAAAAATCATCTACTATGTAATTGAATTACATAATTGAGTATATAGTTGATCTTTAATTAATTAAATCTAACCTATTCAACATCACACATGACTAATTTAATTAATTCTTTTAAATTAATTACCTCCTAAAATCCCTCACCTACCACTAAATGACAAATTGAAATCAACCAAAGGGAGACAAGAGACACACTCACATGGATCAGTCAAAGGATTTTCTATCTCGACCATCTATTCTTATAAGACAATCTTGACCATTCATCTTCGACACATCAGCACCCCTATCTCCAACCACACATTGATTATGGTTAATCATAACTCACCTCTAAGACCTTGAGAAATCTTATAAATAGGATACATTATTAGTGCAAATCACCCACATAATCCTTTATGAACGTACAAATGTTCCTTGCTTCCCCTTTTCACATCTCCCTATCCTCCAATTCATGTCAAAGAAAAAATCGGTGGACATGTGGTGGGCACCCTAATAATGCAACCTAGTCCCCAATTGTAGCTATGAAGCCATATCCTATCTTTGCGAAGAGTAAATTTTTATCCAAACCCGCTCTCAATTCTAGCCTCATGCATCTTTCCACTACCCTTTTCACCTCTTCCTTACTATCCAATTCAAGACCCAATGCACAAACATAGATGCTACATCTTTATTCATCATGTATTTGAACTTTGCTAGCGTAAAATCATCTCCAAGCATTTGACAAACAAGAAACAAGAAAAAAGAGTCATCAATTGCGAACACAATCTTCAATCGCTCCTCTAAAACTTTGCCCAAAATGGCCATTTTCTATTTGGAGGCCTTCAAATTGAAATTGACTTAAATGGTTTCTCAACCGTTCTTCTATTTCCAAACATAAACGAATCCATATCAATCCAAATTCCCATCATATTTCCTCACAAACCAACTTTGTGATCTCGTGCATAATAAATGTCTCTGTACTCTACAGTACGCAAATATCTCTTCCCATCATTACTTCAGAAAGGTTGAGTCATCAAAAACTCCAACTAAATGCCTCCAAATTAGTTCTCTAGTTCTAATTCTAATTTAGATAGAGAGACGGCTAAAGCATTCCCCTCCTAAATATATGGAAGATTTTAAAATTACTTAAATTTGCCATTTTTTCCTAATAATGATGATGAACTTATCGATCTTCCACACATGTGCCAACTTATTTGCAATGACATTAATGATGATTTGAGAGTCACCTTCAAAATGAAGTTGATCAACATTAATTCATTTTTCCAAATCTACAACAAGTAAAGCAACTTGCACTATCCTCAAGCTTCTTAGAGACAATTGCCAAGATATTACCATCATATTCTTAAGGTTTCATTCATTTTACTTCATCTCTGCAATTGCAAATATGATCAACCTTAGGATTCCCATTAACATGATATATATATATATAT
>MU225641.1:1100686-1110903 GCA_018584345.1 Thuja plicata
TATATATATATATAAACCCTGGTGGCAACCTCACCAACGAAGTATTTTGACCACTGTTCTAAATGGATCACCCATAATATATGTTATTATAATATAATATTATACTATTTTTTATATCATATTACATATATTATAATACTAATATTACTATTAAAATATATTATAATACTAATTATTAATATTAATAAAATAATATGATAATTAAGTTGAGAGGCTTCTTACAGTGGCAACAAAATTATTGGTAAACATTTACTCTTTTGAATAAATTTGGCATCTATTTGCCCATCTGTTGAATTGGCAGTTGTATTTTGTATTTTTTCTCATGCATTTAAAAGGAAAATATAAATGAAATGAAAGAGTTTTGTAACTTACAAGGGTATTGAAAGAGTTTAAGTAACTGAAAATTCCAAGACTCTAAGGGCCCGTTTGGTGCATGGAATTAATTTATCCAGAATAGGCCTATTCTAGAATAATGACCTATTCTCAGATTAATTAATCCTGAAAATGAAAGTTGGAATAAGGTTTGGACCTGTTTGGTGTACCTAGAAGATGACTAAGAATTAATCTATTCTGCGTTTGGATCCTATAATGTGGAATTGGAATAAAGATAATTTTTCATTTTTTAATTAATTTGAACAATATGTATTTTTAACTTATTAAAAAATTATATTTATAAAAAAAAAAATTCTTACAAATTTTAATTTTTGAACTTATCATTTTTGTTGCTTGGTTTGTAATTAAAATATATATGTATTTTTAACTTATATATATTTTTAATTAAAATATGTATTATTAACTTAAAAACAATAAGATTATAAAAAAAAATTATTTTCTTAAAAATTTTAATTTTTGAACTTTTATCAATTTTGTTGCTTGTTTTTTAAAATTTTAATATTTTTCTATCGAAAGTCATATCTAAGTAAAAACTAAAAAATTGGCATGACAACATTATAAACAAGTTACCACATATATAAAAAATTGTCATGACAACATTATAAACAAGTTACCACATATATATAGTATTGCATCGTAAACCAGTTACATGTCCACATTTTGTCTCACATTAATTGGGATACATTCAAAGTTCATCTTTTAATATGGTCCCAACAAACAAACGCAATTAAAATACAAATAAATACAACTAAAATGCTGTGAAGCCCTAGTAAAATTTCTATTTCAGCCTTCGCCATTGACACGATCTCAACCATAGTTACCTCTCGAGAGCACAAGCTACACTGATGAGCTTCATCGACAACAAGTGCAAATGGGAGGACATATGCAGATGACACATCATCTGCCCACCTAAAGTAGCCGCAACCATTGTCGCCCTGCAATACCAACTCTACAGTACTTCATACTACAATGAATAGTATCTACATTTTTTATAAACATAAAATACATTACCACTACCAACCTTCTTGCTAAGTGGACAACTCCAAAATTTTCGCTCAGGGTTCTTATCTGTGTGCGAGGTTTTCAAAATGCAAGGCCCTTCACCATACTCGCAGTCTGGCACATTTAGCACAACCATTGACATCCCCCACAAAATTGTAAAAAGCAAACTCATGTAACAATGCTCAAGTGTAGGTGCAAAATATAACTTAAAAAACTATATTGATAATCCCTTCAACACACTAATAATGAATTCATAATTCTATCCAACAATGATAACGCCCAGAAATCTAAAGCCCCAAAAATGAGGTTCTTTTTATTCTAGTCCAATTTTGATGTCTAGTTTTATAGTAACTTTTACAAGGAGCATTTCTATGGTGGTGAATCATTTCCTTCTAGAAAATTCAGCATGTACAATAACTAGCAGTTGCACACTTTTGTGCGTGCAACGATGAGCTGATAGGAGTTTTGATTTTGAAGAAAGTGACATGCTTTGTATAATGCCAAGAGTAGATAATCAATAGTATCTAGAAAGAATTTGGATAATTCCCTTGTGACAGTTGCTATGAAGAACTGTCACAAGGGGCATTGATTACCTGCATGTGAGGTTCCTTCAATACTCACATGCAAGTAATCAATATCAATATTGCCAAATAACGAAGACATAAAAAAGAGTGTTTTTACCCATTGTTAGCATTTATGAGTGACTTGTTTTCCAAATTCAATAGACATAGGATTGGGAATTCCTTGGTTAGCTTCCTTTACTCTGACAAACATCTATAATAAAGTACCCTTTATGGTTTGAAAATCTTTCTACAAGAGTAGATGATATCAGTTATGTTGATTGGTAGACTACACCAAGTCATCCAACACAAACTCAGACTTCATACATGTCGTGAGTTTTAAGATGCAAGGAACGTGGATCAAGAGATTGAGAACAAAAATATTCCAAGGCTTCAATTTAATATGGGTACATCCATGGAATCCAAGGAAATTGTTAGTAAATTTTAGTATGTACAGAGAATTCCAATCAAGAAGGTTGACAACTCATCAATTGGAAGACCAAAGGAAAAAAGATATGCTTCAACTCTGAAGGTAAATACAATATGTGCAAGAACTCTTCTATATGGAGTATGTAGCAGAAAATGATAAGGAATCTGAAGCCGAAGATAACATAAACTTAAACGGGATCATGTGAGTCCTCAAGAAGACAACATGTATAATACCTACCATTTCTTATCACATCCTGGCAGGTGTCAACATAAGCGAACATTCAAGATAGAAAGGTTTCATAAAAGAAAGAGCATAACTGGTTTGAATAACTCAGGCAACACGAGTAATCTCATGGATGAAAAATTATTTTCTCTATATTTGGTGCCCACTCAAAATAAAGTTCAAGCACATAGATTTTTACATTTAATTTTACTTGGAACTGAAGATGTGTTTGAAGGACTCTACAAACCAAAAAAAAGGGCAGTTGCTGAGTCTGAAAAAGCCCTTAAGGGAACACCAAGGCACATTTAACATGGGTCTAGATCATAGTATCAACAAATGGGGGTAGGAATTTAGAATCTTCAATCTTCTGGGTGCAGAAAAAATTGCAAAACTTGAGGATCTAGATTCCAAAGAATTAAAAATAAAATTTCAATAAAATGCAAATTTGGAACCTAGACAACATTTTCATCATTCTTGTTTGATCAATATGACATTGAACAACACATTGTTCATAGATTTTCAATGGCAGTAAGTACTTTCTATTTTTTGTTTTAAATGACTCCATACAATCCAAAAACTAGGGGGTTGTAAACACTTTTGTGCCAACCTACTACAGAAAAAACAACATTATCTTTCTTTGCCATGATAAAAAAAAGTCTCAAAACCTTGAGTGATTTCCACTCTCTTCATTATATTCATGAGTACATGATGTCTTTCACTCATCAATTGCAGTATTTGAGAGGCTTTATGCATTCCAGCTTCAGCCAAATATTTTTTTTTAAAATTTTTAAGAACATTCTAGAGTCTACAGAGTCATTCAATTGCACAATAGAATAATCTCCCTACCATTTCATATATATCAGATCCACTAATCCTCATTTATCTTTACACCTACATGATGTCTTCAACTTGCTATTGCAACGTCTAAGGAATTAAGCCAAGTTATGCTAATCTAGTAACTATCACTTCAAGAAACAAGTATAACTTGTCCGCACAAGAAGATTTGAATATCAAAAGAAGAAGGTATGTTGTTAACAAATGAGTTTCAATCACTTCTTGGCCATCCAATGAGAGAGCAATAGACAATGACAAACTTTAAGAAATACCTGCTCACTGATCTGACTTTAAAAACCCACTCATGAGGCTTGCATAGAACCATAAACTTAGCAGAAGTGCACAAAAACACAAAGAGGTAGGATGAAAAAAGAGAAGATTGTCCACAAACATAACCAAATGTATGCTACCTTAAAAATTCACATTCAATCATTTCATGACACTAGGAACTCTGTGTACATGTTACACAAAAAATCGAATGGTGCAAAGGCTTGTACAATAGACACAGGTCTGCATGGAGAATTGAACAGTGATAAAAAACCATCCACCTTGTGCAAGAGTTCTAATAAAATTTATAGATCACGTGGAAGATTTCAAAGTAAAACACAAACTGAATTGTGCTTGTCAAAGCTAACAAGGCACACAAAAAACTCTAGTTGAAAGTGGAACACAACAGGGCAATAAAAACAAGACTTGAATTTGTTTAATCACTTTAATGAATATCTATTAAAAATGTCCTTAAAATTTGGCTAAAAGATCGGCCAAGCCATACACAAAGGGAGAAGCCTTGTCTTGCTCCATTTCTTCATAAGATGACCTTGGAACTAGATTAAAACCAAAAATCTAGTTTAGTGTCATATAAGTAGCCTTATTCTACCTATACATCACATAGCATGCACATGGATATAATACTTGATATGTTCACAAATGCAAAGGATAAACTTTGGTGAGGTTAAACATATCAAATTGGGCATTAAATTTCGAGATAAAGGGAATTGTAGAACTTTTTATTTTGGGTTCATGAAGCTTATAGCTCAAATGCAACAATGTGGCTTTTACACTAATCTAGATTAATACAAAGATTAATTGGATATTCACATTGGTCTCCCACCCTAGCTCACAATATATTGCAAGTGGAAACATGTCCATTAATAGCAAGCAAATTAAATGAACAACAGAGCACATTGAATTTCATGACTGTTCCAATCTTAAGAAAAATATATGCCTAACAACTGTACATTAGTTTTATGGTCACAATTTATAATTTGGTGACTGATGAAACTTCCAAACAAATGCAGAATATGGGACCAACGACAAGCTGCGTAAACTATTTGACTAAATGCCAAAAAAGAAATGTGATTTCATGAAAGTCGTGATTGCTGAATGAAGCACAAAATCAAATTGTTGAAGAGACTTCATAAATTTTCAACAAGATCCACTTCACCTATCCTATGGCTCGATGTGATTTGATATATATGCATCCAATAAATTTGGAACAAAGAATACATGTAAACTGTTTGATACAATGCCCACTAGACATGTGGTCTGACTGGGCTATACACAAAATTAATTTGATTGATAAGGCATTGAAAATTATAAAGAAGTTGCATTAGGGTGAAAGTTACTTGTAATTATGTTCTAGGGTATGCTTATAGAGTGGAAGATGTTTCTTCTAATGATCCCTCTAAACTCATATGCGAAGTAGATCTAGAGTGCACATGTATGCTGCAAGATTTGTATAGAGGAAAACAAATATATCACTCAATTTGTCTCTCTGATTCAAGGTCATCATGAGGTTACCAGAGACCATGAAATATAAAAGGACTATATAACAGGCATTTTAGAGGAGAAGTGAAGAAGTTGTGAAAGCATACATATGTGTGCTTCTGTAAGGTTTCAAATCATGCAATGGTTTGTGTGATTTCTCACATATGAGGTTTCTGTTTAAATTTATCCAACATTGTGAAGGAGAGGAACAAATAATTTTGATGAAATAATGCAAAGGGAGTAGCAAATGTATAGCAGATTAATTGAAATATGGAAAGAATGGCGAATGGGGAAGTTAATAAAAGAAGAAGATGAATGTTTGCTTGAAAATTGCTTTAGGAAAAATATCTTGAAAGTTGTGTTTAAGCTATGGTGCAGAAATTTTGCAATTACAAATAAGATGCAGATCTAGATGATGGAGTAAAATCTAGTTTAATCTGACAAAAAATAAGGCAAAGGAGTGAATCTTTGCAATGATGATGAAGTAAACATGTTGCTACCTATGAGAGAACAATCAGAGATGAAGGTATATTTTCTCTTCCACATGCTTCAGTTGGAAGATCCAAGTTCCCCAATAACAAGAGAGATAATTCAAAAAATGATTTTGATGTGAGATCCTTGTCAAGAATTCACATATAGCACTATGAACTCACAATACAAACTGTTAATATGCTTGATCAAGTGAGATGACTCCAATTAAATCAATGAACACATACACAATTCCATAAATCAATGAACACATACACCACTGTTGTTTAATCCTCACATACACCATTTCCATTTACCAAAAATAGTTAAAGGTCAACACAAACAATTCCCCAAGTTCAAATATGTATTGCAAAATAAAATTGTCATATGGTTGTATTGCAAAATAAATTTGTCATTACACTTTTAAAGATAGTTTTAAAAAAACTATAGAATACCAAACTTTCTTCAAATGTATGTGACCCTCTGCGATTTACTCATTATCAAGAACCCCTTTGCTCTTCCAGGTTCAACCAGAAAAGTGTCATATGCATCAACCAAGCTTTCTTCGCTAAGTCCACAGATTGCTTGTAGTGTAGCATATACTTGTTCATAGACAACATTCACTTCAGATGCATCCATTTTCATAGTTTGAGTCTCCCTCATGCCATCACCTATCTTACCTATGGTTTCACATATGGCATCTAAGGAATATGCCATGATAGAACGCTTCCTCTTTGGCCTCTTTGATGATATTGATGAGAGATTTCCACTGCCGGATGTAGTAGATTGAGTGGGTACATGTGTAGGGATATCATCATCATTCAAATAAACAACACTTTCAAAAGGTGCAGTGATATCCTCCTCATAATCGGGATCAAAGATGTCATTTACATAAATCCATTCTTCAGTCTCTAGAGGTGTTGCAGCTGCGTTGCCTTAGGGTATGTCATTGCCCACAATGATGGATAACTCATTGAAGTAGTAAAAGGGTCGCCTCTTAAACACATTGGCATTTTTGAAATCCTTTCTCTGCAAGTTGGCATAATGAAAGAATGAATTATTTGTAAATTGGTTGGTAACTTGTTAAGATAGATTAACTTATAACAAAAAATTGTAAAGAGCATTTCACCTTCAAGAGATCCTCCCAAACCTTCTCATCAATGTCCATACATTGAGTACTCTCATTCCATTCAAAACCCCTTGTGTTTTTCAACTCTTTCATAGTTCTGTAATCCTGTTTCCATGTTTTGAATTTGTTCTTACAGTTTTCCTTTGTCAAAGTCATCTTCATTTCTTCATTGAACCTGTTTTCAATAGCAGTCCAAGCTTCCTTTTTGAATCCGCCTTCAGCTTTTCTTCCCAGCTGAAATTTCTTGTGAAGCAAGTCTAGAAGCTTTCTTTCCATATCTTTGTTCCATATAATCCTGGTACAAGGAGTTGCATGGCTGGTTTGAACAACATCATTGTCCATGCCATGGCTCATTTGAGCAGCATCATTGTCTATGGTTGTCAAAAGGTCTGTGAAAGACATCGCTGAATCATATGAACATTTGGAGACAAAACTGAGTCAACAATTAATGCAATATTGTTCAACATTGGTATATAATTATGGAAATTGGTATATAAAAAGTAACATCTATCTGCTAGAGCTTGTGTGCAACATGATCATGATATCTTATGACATGATTAACACACTTAATAGGAAAAGAATTCAGTACCAGTCACTAACAAATTCTTGAAAACTAACTCAAAGTAACATTACCTTCTTACAAACTTTCAGCTTTATACCAACAAGAACATGTTAGTGAATTCCAGAATAATTCACAGCAACAGTCCATAGTTGAGACATGCTCATTATGTCGTTGCAAAAGCTATTTAGGTTAGATAAAACAGAGCCCAAATAAGCATTGATCCCTCATCAGCTACTTTCTAAGAAGTCACCATAAATATGGTAAATTCATAAGAGACCATTCAGGTTAAAAGACCATTAAATTCAAGTAAATTCATAAGGTGACTGATCCTTGAGTGGAGTATATAAGTTGATGCACAACTTAGATATTATATTAAATCCCACTAACTATTTTAAGAATCCTCTGTAAGAAATATCTAACAATTAGGAAAAGAAATGAGTTCAAAAAAATCCTTATTTTGATATTAATCATAGAAACATAAAATAGTGGTATTGCTCAACATTTGTTCAGATGCCCAATCTATATTTGTGCAAGGGAGGTGAATAATGGAGTATATAGTACCAAATTAAGACAAACCATGACAACTTTTGGTTTTAGCCAACCAATAATCATCTGGGTTAACAAGTGCATATCTGCATTAGCATTTGTCATATCCTTTAATGGAGAAATTCTTAGTTTTTGTAATTAGAGTAGACCATGATATCTTACAACATGATTAACACACTAAACATGAAAAAAATTCAGTGCCAATCACTAACAAATTCTTGAAAACTAACTCAAAGCAACATCACCTTCTTACAAACTTTCATTATGTCATTGCACAAGCTATTTAGGTTAGATAAAACAGAGCCCAAATAAGCATTGATCCTCGATCAACTACTTTCTAAGCAGTTGCCTTAAATATATATGAGGAACATTGCTCTAAAGTGCGACTAAGATCGAGATCTATAGTCTTCTCACATCCTTCTTTCTATTTCATCTCGAAACATCCCCCAATCATCTCTATCACGTTGAGTCAAACCATATGTCTCAAGCAATGGTACATCTATTCCGTCACGACCGTCTTCCCTTTCACAATATTCTTTGGGTGGACGACCATCCTCTCTCGTAATGAAGTTGTGTAAAATGCAACATGCCAAAACAATCTTGGTTTGTGTCACAATTTTATAAGATGTCGCATGCTTCAATATAGGAAAATGCTGCTTCAAAATACCAAATGTACGCTCTATTGTATTCTTAAGTGACCAGTGTTTATGGTTAAACAACTCATGTGCTGTGTTTATGGGGTTTTCTCTTACAAATTCCTTTAGGTGGTAACATGTACAACTATACGGAGTGAGAAATCCTGGTGCATTTGGATATCCAACATCGACCAAATAATACTTTCCTGCATATAATTATAAAGAATATTACTATAACAGTGTAAAATTTATCGTATGCAGGAATATAACAATCATAGTCTACATACCTTGGGAAACCACAAGTGGATCCAATCTAGAGAGATCCAAAGCTAGAACATGGCTATCTATAGCAAAACCTTCCCAACTAGCAAGGACGTATTGAAATTGGTAATCAAATGAACATACACTCATAACATTTTGTGACAAGTTGCCTTTTTTATCGCGATATTTGGCTTGGAGGTCAACATCGACAGTGACTGGTATATGGGATCTATCAATTGCTCCCACACAATCCTATAGTCAACAAATGGATAATCCAATGAAAATGTGGAAACAAGATTAAGACTCAATCAAACAAATGTGTATGACAAGGAGATTTACCTTGAAGTACGGGTCAAACCGGTCCTTCCCACTAATTTCTGCAGGAGTGTTAGGACCAGGGGGTAGAAGATAATCTGCATGGAGTGCTAAGATAACCATCAACACCTTGTGGAAGTATCGGCTAACTGTCTCTCGTGAGTGCCCAAAGTTATGGGCAATTATACGATTACACAAATTGTGCCCAATGGTATGTAGGAACATCACAAGTTGTTCTTCTAATGTGATATTTTCTGTATCTGTGATGCTTACTTTTTGCCTTAGAAGTTTTTCTAGTTGAAAGAAGGCTTGTCTAGTCATGCTTATTTGGTCATGATAATCCGTGTTGTTGGAATGGATGATACGCTTATAAAAAGGAATTTCATCCCTTATGCGCTTATGCATTTGTCTTCAGTCTTCATCTGCAAATGCCACTATGGTTGCAAGCATGCATGCAAGAGAGATACTGACTCTCTTCTTCCTAAGAGTGAGACCTTGAAGGTGTGACTGTTTGGTAAGATCCATTACCTAAAAGACAAGAAAACTTAGTACTTTCATATAATTAAACACAATGAAAACTACAACAAAACAAAAAATTAAGCACAATTAAAACTAGAGCATAAGAGGAGAGTAGTAACATGCGGCTTGTTGAACATTAATTTATGGTTGCAAAGTTTTAATAAAATAAGGTGAATCTCAAGCAAAATTCTACTAAAAAGGCAGTCTTTGCACTAACCTTGCATTTGACGATCTCAATGGAATCGGGGATGGGGATCTTAGGGCCCGTTTGGACGCAGGCATACGGAATGCCGGATATAGTCAATTCTAGAATATGCTGCAATTCTAGAATATCATATCCTCAAAATGATATCCGGAATATGTGTTCGACCCGTTTGGACGCACCTAGAAGATGACCGAGAAGATGTATTTTCCGCGTTTGGGTGCCGCATTTTGGAATTGGAATATGCACTGAATGAGAATTTGTTTTTAATTTCTTTATAACAATTTGTGATTTTTTCAAATGTTATGATGCTTTTCACATTTTGTTCGTGTTTTTGAATATTTTTTTTATTTTTGCAATAAAATAATATTA
>MU225641.1:1119450-1138110 GCA_018584345.1 Thuja plicata
TAATTTATTGTATATAATTACTAGCTTATTATTTAGAAATCTTGTAGACATGGTTATAATGATCATGTTTAGTATTTGATCCTTGTTACTTTATTAAGCTTTGAGATTTCATATTATATTTATGTTTTGTAGGGAACATTATGTATGGAAAATATGAAAAGATTAGATCTTTCAAAAGATGTGTTATAAAACATTGAGATATACACATTATATATAGATGATTATGATTTCATCTTGACAGGTTACTTTTTTGAAACTTCCAGTTCAATGTCTTTTCATCCGTGCTAACCTATAGGCTTGATTTCTTGCAGAAAGTAAAGAGAAATATAATATAAATCTATGTCCAAGAGAGGCAATGAATATGAAAACTATTCTACTGTAAATAATATAGGTATTTCTCACAACTAAATGTTGGTTCCATTTCCCTGTCAACCTTGTAAACAAATGGAAGCACAATAAATTTGGGTGATTAAGATTGTTATTAATCCTGTTTGTCAGATGTCTTGGCAGCTCAATAGTAATGGCTCTTTTTTCTAATATAGGTATTGGTGGAGGAAGTCATTATGAAGCCACTAGGTACCAATACTATTTCTAATATAGGCATTGGTGGACGAAGTCATTATGAAGCCACTAGAATGTACCAGCTTTATAGTGCATTTTACAAGTTAAGGCTTATTGAATAAACTATAGGACTGGAACATTTTTGAGGACTTATAAAATATACTATGATATGTGTGCATTCTAGTGGCCTCATAGTCAATGTTTTTTTATAAGTTGAGACTTATAAAATACACAATGGGCTCTTTGCATTCTCTTGACCCCATTCTCTTTCTATAATCTAAGAAAGGATAAGTTTTGTCTGAGAAGAAATATGTAATATGTGCCCTTACAATAGTTTTAAGACCTTCAAACACCATAAGGTTAAATCCCAAAGTGACAAGCGACTGTTCTAATCCTATAACCTTAAACTATCACAACAATGATGACACATTTTTCCATTAGTATGCAAAGGGAAAATAGTTTTTGAATCATCGGTAACACCTACACCAAAAGACATGATTTCATTACAAATCGAAAGTACATATTGTATGTGTTGAAATCCTACCTGTTGGGAGCACACTCAAACATGCAAACGTTAGAGATATAAATCATTTAACTATACTAACATGTCTAAAAGCATACTATAAAAACAATAATGGATTCCATCACAACCTCCGATGAGCTAAACAAGGGCACCCAATGCCTTGTTCATTTTCTCTTAGAGAAGGTTTGTGGGTGTGCTCTCCCAACACAATATTTAAAATCCCACTAGATTCTAGATGCATGCAATGGATTGAAGCTATAATGCAACTAATGGGTATGATGAAGAGCTCAAGAACAAGTATGAGGGACTTGTCTCAAGCCTTCACCAATGAAGATGAAAATATAAGAACTAAACTAAGATGAAGATGCAAGAACAAAGAAACTAAGATTCATTCCATGATTACCTAAGATGTGATATCTAGATTCCAAATGAAACAAGCATGAACTAAGACTAATATTGCTATGGAAATACTAAATTGCTCTAGAACTAAACTAGCAAGATAAAAATGCATAAAATGCAGATAATTTGCTCTTGAAAATGACCTCTATTTATAGATTTTTTGGAGGAGAGAGAGGGCTTGGATGAGGTGGAGCTCATGTGGCATCCACATGGGTGACATATGAGGGACACATAAGCCATGAAAGAGGCCCACTTTTCTCACACATGTGTGAGCAACTTTGGATGTGATAGGTCAAAGTATACTTAAAGTACACATGTGAAGTATCTTGTATGAGGTGTAAGAGATTTGGGCCAATGAAACACTTTTAGAAAGTGTAAGACGATATCATCATGGGTGTAAAAAACCTTGTTGGCACCAAATAATGATTATTTGAAAAAGATAACTTTTGGAAATTTGCTCACACATGTGTGAGCAAATAATTAGGACTAATTAGTGTAGGAATAAAGAAATTAGTCTAATTAACCTTAGTTAATTAGTGAATAGGTTTATTTGGTGAGAGTGATGTGAGGTAGGGTAGGATCTAGGTTCAAATTAGTTTAATCCAAATTAGATTTAGATTAATTGTGATTTAGTAGAATTAAGTCATGTCGAGGAATAAATAAATTAAAAATTTATTTAAAGGGTATTAATGAGAGATAATGTATTAAATAAGATTTAATACATCAAAAGGGGGTAGTATTTAAATTAAATTCAAATACTAAGAAAAGTGAATCATATTTAATTAAATAGATAGAATAATAGAACAAATATAATTAATCAAAATTAACTATAATATTATGGAAATATTAATTAAATTAATATAAGGATGATTTTAGACATCTACATTTTGCCCCTCTTTGATGCAACATTGAAAGTGGCGTCGCATCAAAGAAAATAAAATAAGATGACCTAGAGAGGTCAGGAAAACCTACGGAAATGAGAGCGAAGGAGTGTGCCCCCTCAAGAAAATAATAGGAAAAAATACAATTTTTTAATAAAATTTTCTCAAAAAAGGTAGGAAAATGGGGAAAGCAGACCAATTGCATGGCGTGTCCCAGAAAAATGGAGAAAAAATGGGGACGAGAATGGGGAGACAAACAGAAGAAACGAGGCCCAAGGGGCTATAAATAGTCCATCAGGGCCCATAGACAAGTCATTTTCATTCACAAAGAACAAAAAGAGAGAAGAAAAGGAGAGCAATGATAGTAGAGCAAGATCGGGCACAGCTTGGAGAGCGCATCCGGGTGCATCAGCGACTAGCAGATGCGTGACCATCTGTGAGTAGTCGACCACCTCTTAATCAATTATGCATTTAATGCTTTCATAGGTCATTAGGGCATCATAAATGCATCCAAAAGATGGCGCGCAGCGCAGACGATGATCGATAGACCGCCGTCCTCGTAGACAACCAATCAGGGATCGGTGTCTGTGCAGATAGAGATCACGTGATCTCTGTCTGTGAGGGAAGAGGGGGAGAGAAGATTGCATATCAGAGATGACGGAGTTAAGACTTCACTGTTTGCATGACAAAGAGGCGACAGTGGAAACTGTCGTCTCCGCAGACTGGCATCTGTGAAGATCCGCCGGCTCTGTAGACTGGCGACTGTGAAAGTCCACCGTCTACAAGGGTCAACCGCCATCTACGTGGATTGACCCAAAAATGGAAGAAAAGAGTGGAAGAAGAGGGAAGACAAGGGTCTGGGAGCATTTGTCGATGCCTCGGACAGGCCTGGGACATTTTTTGATTCCCCAGAATGCTATCTGATGTCTGACATTTGCTTGCTGGATGCAGGAGGAGACCATCACCTTCTGAGCGAGGGAGTGCTACCCAGTGACCATGGAGCTGGAGCAACAATTGATAGCAGTGGAGTGGGGGATTGTCATATTATGTGGGCTTAAGCATGTACAACATTGGCCTCATCTATGAGCACATAATGCACTCTTGCCTACTCTGATCGAAAGGTGGCATAGTACCACTTCTAGCTTTCACTTCCCAACAGGGGAAGCGATGATCACCCTTCACGACATGTGGAGGATTTACAGAGTGTCGTTTCGGGGGCTGATACCCAAGTACTGCATTGAGGGGTCAGAGCCATACATGGAGATGGCATTTGGTCAGAGATTTGCAGATCTACCTACCACATGGTAGTGGATGTCCTGGATAGGGGCGATGATGATGGAGCCACGGTTGTGACAGGTGGCCCTATACTTAGCTGGATTGATAGGGGGATGACTGATGCTTGATCAAGTAGGAAAGAGATCCCTATGGGTTGGGCATGGGTTCTTAGCAGCATGGTGGAGGATGGAGACCAGTACTATTGGGGATATACCATCCTTGGTTAGTTATATTATGATCTACACATGTGTGCCTACCATAAGGGTAGGGCACTAGGTCCCGGATGTATGCTTCTTCTTGTATGGGCATGGGAGCATATTGCTGTCATACAACCGATTAGGCACCGCCAGACTAGAGCGGCTTACGAGCTGTTCATATGCAGATATAGGCCACCCATTAGCTATGAGGCCATAGATTCAGTTGGGTACTAGCGATGTAGACTGGATGAGATGAGGGACATATAGTGGGCACCCTATGTGGGGTGTGAGGCCTGGGGTCATGAGATCCCATAGCAAGATGGATATGCAGAGGATGAGTTTTATGACTCGTATTATATGAGGTTTATACAGATTGACTGTTGGTTGATCGAGAGGATGACATACATGATCTCCCACTATATGCCATCCAGGGTATGGAGATAGATGGGAAAGATACAGGAGTCCGTTCCAGACGGGTTCCCACATCCATTGGTGACCTGAGAGGTGGGGAGTATCTGGGGGATGGGGGTTAATCCCCACATAGCATGAGCATCATTTATGGGAATGATCAAGGTCCTGTGGATCAGAGCACAAGAGTCATTACATGATGCAGGTGTAGTCCTAGCATACGCTCAGTGGTGGGCTGCTCATAGACGGATCAGATTGACAGTACCAGGGATCGTGTAGGAGGATGAGCAGCCAAGGGCTAGAGGAGATGGAGAGGGCCAGGATGAAGATGATGACGAGGAGGGGGGAGGCAGAGGAGGGGCCAGAGGGAGGAGAGTCTAGCCTAGGGTTGCAGTGTCAAGGTGGAGAGGACATGTGGAGTTACCAGCAAGGAGGTAGCCTCCCATAGTGTCAAGGGCTCAGGTACAGGGATAGGATCCACAGGGGCCATCGGGGCCATCGGGATAGGTACAGGTGCCACAGGGGCCACCAGGATAGGGACAGGGGCCACCAAGATAGGCACCACAAGTGGGATATGTAGCCTAGGATACTCATGATACAGTTACAACAGAGTGGACAATCTTCAGACTGAACTAGGCAGGGTATAGGGCTTGTTAGCGACATCTCAGGCAACTGAGGTGAGTGCACAAGCAGAGATCCAGAGGCTATAGGGGGTACTAGCGACTACTCAGGCCATAATGAGCAGCTTGCAGACAGAGCTGGCTAGGTTACAGGGGGAGCTACCAGTAGAGACCGCTCAAGGGGATAGTGCAAAGAGAGCACTAGATATTTTATAGGCTCGGGTAGACAGTGGCGAGTTTTCCATTATTGAGGAGCATGGGGATCCTTCAGAGGAGATGAAAATGATGTCAGCATAGATAGCATCTCTAACCGTAGAGTGAGAACTAGCACGGAGATGTGTGGAGGATTACAGAGCAGATTGAGATATATCTCGGTTGGCAGGCAGGGCTGCAGGTCTAGGTCAGATGATGGCAGATGCAACGACAGCACAGAGAGAGGCTGGGCAGAGAGGATGAGAGGTCGCATACTATATGGGGCTCTATCAGAGTGCAGTGCCAGAGGAGGCACGAAAACCTACTTACTTAGAGAGAGCGCAGACAAAGACCACAAGACAAGGCTCATAGGGATTGGTGGGGTTACCACCACGCAGAGACAATGGTGCAGGACTATCACGGTCACCATCATGATTTGTCTCAGACCAGTTTTGATACACATTTTTGACACATTATGTATGATTTTGACATTTTGAGATATATACATGGACTTTGTTGACTATTTGAACCTTATGGACTTTATTTATGATGTTATATGATGTGATGTTTATGCAGGATGGATGGATGCATTATGATGTTATATTACATATGTTATATGATGTTTATGACTAATATGTAGGCTGAGATGAATGTATATGAATATGCTGGCATATTTGTGATGCAGGAATGAGATGCAGATATATATAGATGTTAGATGTGATGTGTTAATGCTTATAGATGGATATATTTGTAAAATGAGACACATGAGGACACTATTTTTGTGTGTATCAAATAGGTCTAATAAAATCACTTAGGTGACTGGATAGGGGGAATAAATAGAAACATTTTCCAAGAGAAAAATCAAAGTACAATATGACCTAACTAAAATCCAAAGACTAACTACATGATGATAGTGGGATTAATACCGTGTTAATGTTGGAGAGCACACCCTAGTTTGATATTGCAAAAGGAGTTATGCACTATGTGCTAGAAAACACAACTGACATGGTTCCTTTGCGTGGACTAGGCTCTCAGACAAATAGGTTGTTAGGAACAAGAATGAGAGATATCAGATATGATGAGATCTATGAAATGTTACTCATGAGGAGATGCAGTACATCCAGATCTTTTGAGGGATTTGAGATGCATGAATCTTGCCCCCAGTGAGGCATACATAGTCATAACCAAATATCAAAACATAAATGCACTAACAAACTATGAAAATCATATCATACCACAAATGACACGTATTTCACTATATACTCACCATAACGAACCAAGATATAAAAGATCAAGGTTTTTGTGATAAGGACATAGTAAAACACAAGATAAAATCAACAAAAAAACATCCTGACCAAGTGGTCATTCAGTCCAAAAGTTCTTGCCATGAACAATTTTGATGTGAGGATTGATAGAACAACTAACACTGGAAGGATGCATCCTGATGGGCCAAAGATTTGATTGATAAAAATGGGAATTCGTTGGCAATTGCTTGTGGATAGAAATATTATTAGGAAAGTCAATCTATCTGCTGATTTGTTGGAAGCGTTTGTGATCACCGTGTCTAGAACAAAGCTCAGTGTTGATATGGTAAGCTCAGTTGTGCGGGAATTTTTATTACAGAGGTGGAAAATGGTCAAGGAACTACCTGCATAGATATGGGTAGTGATGTTTATTATGGAAGACGATAGAGGCTTCTTGGAAAAAATGTGGGAACAGATGGTGGAACTGACTACACATGGCGCCTAAAATAGGTTTTCACCATGGTATTTATCCATTGCACCATCGAAGTGGTTTTCACAGATGGATGAATTTATTTTTCTTTCTCTTTTTCTTTTTTGATATTCTTCTTAAGCTTTTGTATTTTTTATGATTTTTTTGTTTTTCTGATTGCTTTTTTGAATGTTTTTGGATTTTCTGCTTTTCTGATTTTTTGGATTTTTTAAGATTTCTGCTGTACAACAAACTATTGACGGATCAATCATAGAAGCGCTTGACATGTACAATATTTACAGGATTAGGGAGCGGATCTCCCTTTGGTGATGCAATCTGATAAGCACCAGAACCATATTTTTCTATGACAATGAAGGGACCCAACTAATTAGGCTCAAACTTTCCTTTCTTTTCGCGGTTCTGGAGGTTCTTCATATTGTGCTGTAGGACAAGATCAAAAACCTCAAACTGATGAGGCTTGATCCTTTTTTTGAACTAAAGGTGAAGGCGATTTTGATACATGCGGAGGTGGTCTAGGGCATTGAGGCATCTCTCATCGAGGAATTCCAGCTCTTGCAAGTGGGCAACTCTATATTCTTCTTCGGACAATAGATTCTTGAGAGAAATTCTGAGGGAAGGGAGCTCAATTTCAATGGGTAGAATAGTCTCAGTACCGTAAACAAGGGAAAAGGGAGTGGCTCCCGTGGGAGTTTGAATGGAGGTGCAGTAAGCCTAAAGGGCAGGGTTGAGGTGAAGGTACCAATCGTGGCCAGCTTCATCGACCATTTTCTGCAAGATTCTGAGGATGGTTTTATTCATAGCCTCAGCTTGACCGTTGCTTTGCGGAAAGTACTTGGAAGAGGTATGGTGGGTAATGTTGAATTTCCTACATAGCTCTGTGAAATCCTTGTTCTGGAAAGGTATCCATTATTAGTAACAATGTCTTGAGGAATGCCATAGTGACAGATAAGATAGTTCAAAATAAACTTTGAAATCTATTTTCTAGTAGTGTAGGTGAGAGGAACAACTTTGACCCACTTGGTAAAGTACTCTATAGTAGAAAGGATGTATTTATGGCCATTGGAAGAATTAGGCAAAATATGACCAACAAGGTCAAGACCCCAGTGTGAAAAAGGCCAAGGGGTGATGGTAGGCTGGAGGGATTGGGAGGGAGCGTGTATCAAATCACCGTGCTGCTGACAAGGCACATACTTCTTCACATAGTTGTATGCATCTTGCTCCATAGTAGGCCAATAATATCCGGTGCGTAACAACTTCTTGGCCAAAGTAAGTCCCTAGAATGAGCCCCACAGATTCCTTGATGTACCTCCTCCAAGGACGTTTGTGCTTCATCAGAATTCGGACACCTTAAAAGAGTTCCATCAAAATGCTTTTGGAAAAGGGTATCAACAAAGATTGTGTATCAGGAAGTGTGGCGAATGAAGGTTTTACGTTGTTTGGGGGTTAAAGTAAGTGGGGTATGTCCATCGCAAAGGTATGAATATACTTCTTGGTACCATGGGGAATTGGGATCAGTAATTTCACACACCATTTCAAAATTTGGTTTTTCATAGGCAGGGACCGTAAGATTCTCAACAAGAAACTCAAACCGTGCACTGTGTTCGGGCATAGTGATCAAGGACCCAATTGTTGCCATGGCATGTACTGCTTTGTTGTTCATGCAAGGGATCTGTTGGAAGATTAGCTCAGTGAAATGCATTTTGAGATCTTTAACTATACGATGGTAGGGAAGCAACTTGTCATCCTTTGTTTGATATTCATCCATAACTTGTTTGATAACCAATTGTGAATCACCAAGCACCAATAAAGTGAGAATCTTCCATTGTATGGCCTGCCGAAGTCCAAGTACAAGGGCTTCATATTCTACAATGTTGTTGGTACAAGGAAACTATAATTTTTAAGATTTAGGGATGAGATCCCCTTTTGGTGTAACAAACAAGATTCCTGCCCCCGATCCTTTCTGAGTGAAGGATCCATCAAAATAAAGCTTCCATGGTGTACTCGGGGCAAGATTAAGGACTGACTCATCTGGAAAATTGGTGATCAAACGATGTTTACCGTCAAAAGGTGCTTCAACTAATTGATCTGCAATTACTTGTCCTTTGATAGCTTTTCGATCCACATAAACAATGTCAAACTCACTAAGAATCATGACCCATTTTATTGTACGACCAGTAAGAGTGACACGTGCTAGGAGATATTTGAGAGGGTCAATTTTGGCAACAAGATGAATCTTATGATTAAGAATATAATTTCATAGTTTTTGTGTACAGAAAACAACAGCCAAACATGCCTTCTGGATTAGGGAATAACTCAACTCATAACCAATAAGAGTCCTGCTGAGGTAGTAAATTGCTTGTTTTTTTCCGGTATCATCTAATTGTGCCAGGAGGGCTCCCAACATGACCTCTGTAGCAGATATGTACAAAATTAGAGGATGACCAGCAACAGGTGGTACCAACACAGGTGGATTAGCCATATAGCCTTTCAAATTCTCAAATGTATTTTGACATAAGCAATCCCACTAAAACTTGATATTCTTGCATAGGAGATGAGAGAATGGATGCACCTTATCTGCTAGTTGTGACATGAATCTTTTGATTGATTGCAGTTTTCCTTGTAAACTACGTAATTGCATTCATGTTTTGGGTTGTGGCATCTCTAGGATTGATTTTAATTTCTTTGGATCAACTTCTATTTCAAGCCGTGACACAATGTATCCCAACAGTTTACTAGATTGTACTCCAAAAATACACTTCTTAGGATTCAACCTAAGCTTATACTTCTCCAATCGCTCAAAGATGGTAGTAAGAATAGGAACATGTGATTTCCTTATTTTGGATTTGCCTAAAAGATCATCCACATAATCTTCCATGATGACATGCAAAAGGTCATGAAATATGGTAGTCATTGCTCGTTGATAAGTGGATCCGACATATTTAAGGCCAAAGGGCATCACCTGATAACAAAAGGTGCACCAAGGTGTTATAAATGCGGTTTTGTGCTAGTCTTCTGGTACTATCCTGATCTGATTGTAACCTGAGAAGCCATCCATAAGTGAAAACATTTCATGTCTTGCCATCAAATGTCAATATTTGGGAGTGAAAAATCATCCTTGAGACATGCAAGATTTAGATCTCTGAATTCATTGTAGATGCGAATGCCCCCAACAGGCTTACCTACTGGTACAATATTAGAAAACCATTCAGTATAATCAATTGGTTGGATTACTTCAGTGTCCAACATCTTCCGAATCTCTACTTTGACTACCAATACGACTTGCAAATGCATTTTGCAAAATTTTTGCTTAACAGGTTTTACACTTGGATCTACATCAAGATGATGCATGAAAAGATTTGTATCTAGCTCGGGTATGTCCTTGTAAGTCCATGCAAAGTTGATTTTGTGTTTATATAAGAATAATGTCATGTCTTTCTTTTCCTGATCACTGAGAGAAACTGCAATGTAGGTGATGTGTGGATCTTCTTCTGTGCCTAGGTTGATTGGAACAGTATCTTTGATGATCATAGAGGAAAATTCTAGTTCTAAAGATATAAATGACAAGTCAGCCTCTCCCTCCTCTAGCACCTTAGAAAGGTTTTCACTAGAGGAAGCATCCTTTATTTAATCTTTTTCTTCATCCAAAGGTGTTCGCTAGAGGTTTTCACCAGAGGATGTTTTCTTATTTTTTTTATTTTTATTTTCTTTTTTATTTTTGTGACTGAGAGAGTTGACTTGGCTATCGAAGTGGGCTTGTTCACTGTAGTGGATTTGATGTTCATATTCTTAGAGATTCTTAAGTCCAAAGAGGGCTAAAACTGCCTCATCTGAATCACAAACGTCCAAAGCTGGTGGTGAGTCTTGCTGATCCCAATCAATTAAATCAGGGTTTGTGAGGGGTAGACTAGGGGATGAAAGATCGGCTTGGGTGATAGTGAAGAAATGATGGTTTTCATTTAGGTCATCTTCAATATAGTGGAAAGGGATTTCGTAGAACTCTTCCTCAGTGTTTGAATCTGAGGCAGCTAGACAATAATCCTTAGTGAAGTTAGTCTTGGTCTCTACGGAACCCAATCCCTGTCCTTTAGGATAGCCATTGGCTGTTATGATCTTCTTCTTACCTGTTTTATTAGCTCCGAGGCCAGTACCATGAAATCCCATGCTTTCAAAAATGGGAGTAACCTTAGGATACTTTCCTTTGGAGAAAATTACAGGTCGTTCTTCTTCGTCATTATAGAGCTAATCAAGGACATTGTATTCCATGTGTTCATCTGATAGGGACCCCCAATGTTCAAAAATAGTTGATTTGCAGCGCATAAGTGCTTTATCTTTAGAGGGGGTAATGGTGATGGTCTTCCATAAGACTTTGGAGAAAAAAGGAGGTCCCCAATACATAGAGCACTTTCAAATTTATACTCTCCCATGCCTTGATTTGTAAATGTGGCCTTTGCTTTAGATGAGGAGGGTTTGTCTTCAATGACCTTGTCTTGAGTAACTTTTTCCTTTCCTTTGGATTTCTTAGCTGGTGTTTCTGATGTCTTTTCTAGAACTAATGGAGTGTTTGAAACATGGGTTTCTTGATTGAAGTGTTGGCCAAACTCATTCAACGGACAGTAGTTAGATTATTTTCCTTCCAATCTCTTGCAGTATTGAAAGGGCTCAGGATCTCCAGGAATTGTGATTTCTCTACCCTGATGTGGGAACTTTAGACATTGATGATAAGTAGAGGGTACACCTTTGATAGTGTGTATCCATGGTCATCCGAACAAGATATTATAAGGTAGATCTAGATCTAGTACATGGAAAATAGTTTCAATCAGGGCCAGGCCTACTTGTAAGGGTAGTGTGATCAAACCCTTGCTTTCTCGTTCTCGATCATCATAGGCCTTTATTGTGATTTGTTTGTCTGTATCAATGAGGTCCTCAGAAAGACTGATATTGCAAATCATTTTCAATGTGCAGAAATTCAAGCCAGATCCACCATCAACGAGGACTCATTTTATTCTTGTGGAGTGGATTGTTGCTTCTATATGGAGGGACTTATTATGATGAGGGTCAGGACCACCGAAGTACTTATCAATGAAGATGAGATGTTCTTGTGTGGCTAGGTTCCCTATCATAGCTTTAAATTGTGCAGCGTTGATGTTCTCAGGGACACGGGATTCATTTAGAGCTTTATCAAGGATTTATTTGTGAATTGGCAAAGTTGTCAGGAGCTCTAGAATGGATATCTATGTAGGCGTCTTTCCTAACTGGGCCAATAGGTCACATCGCGGGGTAGGCCGAGCAGTGGTAGATGGTGCAGTTGGTGGATTTGCAGATGTAGAAGGTTTATTAGTAGCTTGGACAGTGACTCTGGGTCTACGTGTAGTGGCATTACAATCAACAACTTTGAGGATTATGGTATTAACATGTCTGTCAGTTTCTTCAATGCGGCCACAAAGAGAGTCAAACCCAAAGATATCATTTTCACTTAAACTCCCACATGTTCGATCATGGCCTTTGATAGTATTGGTAGAATAGTCATACGGGATCACGTTTGATGCATTGTTTTGATTGTGAGGTGGGAAGGGATGATTGTAGACCTTGAGTTTTTCATTAGATGAGGATGCATTCTGACCTTCAACTCCAATTTTACCATCCTCAATGAGATCTTGCACAAAGTGTCTAAGCTTCATGAATTTCTTGGTATCATTCCCCTTGATGCGATGATAATCACAATACTCATCATCTCTGTACCAAACAGGTTTAGGTTGATTCTCATCAAAAGGTTGAGTATTTGGATAGACTATCATTCCTCGATCTGCAAGTTGTTTGAAGATTACATCTAGAGGTTCTGCCAAAGCTGTGAATTTTCACTATTGTTGATTGTCATTATTATTGTTGTTTTTGTTATTGTAATTGTTGCGAGAAAATAAGAATGATTGATTGCATGGTTGTTGATTGTTGTTTTGTTTCTGATTGTTCTAATTATTCTGATTCTGATTGTTGTTGGGATTCTGATTGTTATTGCGATTTTTTTGATTGTTATTGTTGGATGCTTTAACTTTGAACATGCTTGGCATCAGTCAATCCATCATTGACAACTCCTTTGTTTTTACTCCAAAATTTTGGTTTATCATTATTGGAGGGAGTATAATGTTTAATGCTACCTCTTTGCAAAAGGCTATCTTCAATGTCTTTTCCCTTCTTGACAAGGGATTCAAAGGTGTCAGGTGAAGCCATTTTCATTTGGAAATACATCTCAGAGATTAAATTCTTTGTGAAGATGTCAATTAAGTGAATATCAGGTATTTTCCATGGCATGCGATTTGCAATATGTCTCCATCGTTGTAAGAAACTAGCGAATGTTTCTCCATTCTTTTTTTTTAGTATTGCACAAATCATTGAGTGTTGCTTGATGCTCAATTTTATACAAGTATTGTCCAACAAAATTCTCTGCAAGATCAGAGAAAGGAGGGCCATGAACCATTCTAAGGTTGCGCCTCCAAGACTCCTAGTGAAGAGTCTTTTTAAGTAGTTCTCATTATAGGCAACCTCTTGACATGCGATGTAAAACTCTTTGAGATGTTGTAGAGGACATGTTTCACCTTTGTATTTCTTGAATTTGGGCATCTCAAAGTTTGGTGGGAATGGTTGCATTGTGATAGACTTGTGAAATGGATAGGGACAAATCTCTTCAAAAGAAAACTCCTTCTTGCCCCCATTTTGTAAGCCTTGTACAATGATTTTGAGCTCATTGAATTGTTGGGTGAAGTCTATAGTATTATGTGAAATAAACAGTGGTACATAACCTCTACCTCCTCCAAATAGTGCAGCTGAAAACCCCGTGGAGGTCATGGCAATAATAGGTGGAGGTATATATTGATAGGCTTAGGATGTATTGGTTGCAAATGTTTTCACTCCTATTGTTTGAGACAAAGGTGTAGACAAGGGCATGGAAATCTGCCCTATGTTTTTGACATTAGCACTTACTCCTTGAGTTGTCATTGTTTGAGTGTTGTTATGTATAGTATTGTTTGGAAAAGCACTTATGATTTGTTGAATTTGTTCTGGTGTCAATTGAGGTATTGATGTAGTTGTTGACACTGGTGCTGATATAGGTACTGATGTGGAAGGTTTGATAATAGGTCCTTTACCAGTGTCACGTGATGATGTAGTATTTTAAGTAGAAGCCATGGCTACAGTAGTGGCAACAGTGGCTTTGGTGACATTTCGGGTAAGGAGTGTTTCATCAAAGTCAACAGGAATTGTGACACCATTATGAACAAGATTCAAGAATATTTCAGCACTGTTATGCATAATGGCCTTCTCAACCATTTCTAAGTTATATGGGTCACCAAGGAAGTCCATCACTTGGGTGGGTCTTTCTTCTTGGTCCACTAGTTCAGTTTCTTTGGGAACTTCCTCAACTTGTACTCTAGTTCCTTGAAAATATTGAGTGAAAAATGGATTCTCCTCATGGGTAATAGTGTTGAATGTTGCTCACCTCATGTTTCTAGCTTGGGATCGAGCGACTACCATACAATGGTAGATTTAGAAGAATGGAAGATAAGAAGGTGTAGGAAATGAAATGGAGCAAAGATCTTGATTCTGGATTTGATTGGACTTGATTGGATTGATGTTTGATTACAGATTGATTAATTGATTGATTGGATTAAGGATTGATTGATTGATTTAAAGATTTTTGGAGCAAAACCTAAGCATGACAAAACCTTATGATGATACAAACAAAAAAGGATTTAAAGTAACACCTGTTCTACTTGAAGATGGACTTGTGATCTCAAGCAAAATGGGACATCACTAAGGGATTACTTGAGATGGATTGATGGTCTACAAGTAATATTGTGTTTGTTTGAAGATGAAGGTTTGTAATACTTTGATTAAGGTCTTTCAACCTAAAGGATTGATTTGATTTGATTATTTGATCTAATGTTACAAGAGAAGGAAGGATGATGATGGAAGAATGATCCAAAATCAGGAGGCTATCTAATCGTATTGCTCAATGGCAACAAAAGCACTGTTGATGGAATACTTGGCCATGAAATTGCAAACTTTGTTGTTGTAGATGATCTTATCAATTTTCTCACGATGTTCAATCTCTTGTTTGATAGATGTTGTAATATGTTGGCGTTCCTTGGATTTACAAGTGGTTTCTTTCTGCTCTCGATAGAATGGAGGTGTTGGAAGCTTAACCTTCTTATGTTTCTTGAAATTGTTCATGTCATGTGAAAAGTTTGGTTTTGGCTGAATGGCTAAATGATCTAGGACAAATGATTTTGGGGTCCTATAAAAGGTCAAATTTTGAATGTTTCAACAGATTTGGAAGCTCACTATTTTCAAGCGTAGACAACGATCTCAGACACGATCGACAATCTTTGCAGATGACGATCTGCGCAGATGGTAATCTGCACAGACGGTGGATCTAGAGTGGAGACGACCGACTGTGGCTAAGACAGTGTGTTGAAATTCTAGGCAAATTCTTGATCTTCAATCTGATTTTGGGCAAATTTGTTTGATGGCAAGAAATGATTTCAGCACATGCAAACTAGGAAAATAACAGACACACGTCTCAAAAGAATCCAACAAGGGACAAAGCAACCTTGAGGGATACAAAGAAATGTGACATTAGGATTTCAAATTGTAGGATCTCATTTCTGTATGTTCAAGTGACTCTTTCAAGCCACTTATGTTTTTACTGGGTCTGGCACAATGAAGATAGTTCAAACAGTAGCTACCTTAGGAAATTGGCTTTGCATGAAATATTATAGGTCCATTTATTGGTAGTCCTTCAACGCACACAACAGTGTCACCCCCAGAAGGGCGCCCGTGTTTTTGCCTTTTTCCAGGTATTGTTGCCGTGCTACGAAGATCTCTTTCACAACACAATACCCTGGGACACATATGATGGGAATCTTTGGGGAGAATCTTCCCTCCTCTTGCACTATAATAAGTCACCATTCAGAGGTGAATCGGGTAGGCTACTAATTTATAGTTGCTAGCAAGGTTTTGTGGCATCGCCGCAATCGGTTTGTATGGCGTGAGACACTTAAGTCTCTAGTTCAACCATGCCAATATGCTGAGGATATTCACTCAGTATGGACTACCATTGAACATGACCCGCCCGAGCTTGAAAGGATAAAGAGGACCTTTGGGTCGCACTTTATTTCTAAACCGGTTGAAGGGATTACCGGTTTGAGGTTATTCTCTAAAGGGGAAGCACACCCTCTAGAGAGGCCTCTCTAGAAGCTTGATTAAGATAAGCTTTCTCTTCACCCAAGATCCACGAAGGCGAGGGGAGAGGATAGAACTATAACTTAATCATAGCGTCACTTATATTAAGGGTTTTAATCTAGATAAAAAAATAGCTTGAAAGAAGTGTTGAAAAATACTCATTCAAACACACCAAGAAGTGTTCATTCCAAATTGAACCTATTTAGAAGCAACTAAGTGTTTTCTACCTAAGCAAAAGATACAATAGTATGGTTAATCATTCATGTTTAATTTATTTCCCACACAAAAAAAAGAAAGCTTATAAATGGTGTGTCAATTTGCCTTATGTCATTCAAGATTGGTTAAAATTCATTCCCTTAACATTCAAGATTGAGTGAGGTAAATTTTAAACAACATACATTCCAAGACAAGTGTTTAGTCATACAAGTTCATTTTAAGAATCTCTTAAAAACCATCAGGGAACCTGCATGAAATTCTTTAGTAGTATTGAAGTTTTAGATATTAAATATTGTAAAAATTATTAAAACCCAGGAAAACGTGCAAACGACCAAGTATAGCAAACGATGAGCTGTGTAGATGGTGAACTGCACAAACAACAATCTATGAAAATGGTGAAACACCTGCACAGACGGTCAAATACACACAGTCAAATTCTGTTAAAAACAAACTTAATCATACTTAAAAATAAGATTTTTACCAAATCAGACAACATTTAACTCCTAAAAATTGCCTTACTATAAAAAACCCGAGAGTTATAACACTAAAAATTTGATCAAAATAGTTTAAAACACAGTCTTATGAGTCTATTTCTGAACAGGCGGAGATGATGAGTTATATGCATAGACGACCGAGTGTCGTAGACGAACGGAAAGCACAGATGGTAATCGGCAGAAACAGTGACTCTAGAGCAGAGACGGGTCTGCGTGAAATTTTTTAGAACTGCAGAAAATATGCAAAAAATGTTAGAAAATAAGGGGCGTGGGTCCCACCGGGCGTGTCAAAATGTATGTGTTGAAATCCTACCTTTTGGGAGCACGCTCAGACATGCAAATGTTAGAGATATAAATCATTTAACTATACTATTATGTCTAAAAACATACTATAAAAACAACAATGAATTCCATCACAACCTCCGATGAGCTAAACAAGGGCACCCAATGCCTTGTTGATTTGTTCTTAGAGAAGGTTTGTGCGTGTTCTCTCCCAACATAATATTTAAAATCCCACTAGATTCTAGATGCATGAAATGGATTGAAGCTATAATGAAACCAATGGGTGTGATGAAGAGCTCAAGAAGAAGTATGAGGGACTTGTCTCAAGACTTCACCAATGAAGATGAGAATGCAAAAACTAAACTAAGATGAAGATGCCAGAACAAAGAAACTAATATTCATTCCATGATTACCTAAGATGTGATATCTAGATTCAAAATGAAACAAGCATGAACTAAGACTAATATTTCTATGAAAATACTAAATTGCTCTAGAACTAAACTAACATGATAACAATGCATAAAAGGGAGATTATTTGCTCTTGACAATGACCTTTATTTATAGATTTTTTGGAGGAGAGAGAGGGATTGGATGAGGTGGAGCTCATGTGGCATCTACATAGGTGCCACATGAGGGACACATAAGCTATGCAAAAGGCCCACTTTTCTCACACATGTGTGAGCAACTTTGGATGTGATTGGTCAAAGTGTACTTAAAGTACAAATGTGAAGGATCTTGTAAGAGGTGTAAGAGATTTGGGCCAATGAAACATTTTTAGAAAGTGTAAGAAGGTGTCATCATGGGTGTAAAAAACCTTGTTGGCACCAAATAAGGATTATTTGGAAAAGACAATTTTTGAAAATTTGCTCACACATGTGTGAGCAAATAATTAGGACAAATTGGTATAGGAATCAAGAAATTAGTATAATTAACCTTAGTTAATTAGTGAATAGGTTTATTTGGTGAGAGTGATGTGAGGTAGGGTAGGATCTAGGTTCAAATTAGTTTAATTCAAATTAGATTTAGATTAATTATGGTTTAGTAGAATTAAGTCATGTGGAGGAATAAATAAATTAAAAATTTATTTAAAGGGTATTAATGAGGGATAATGTATTAAATAATATTTATTACATCAAAAGGGGGTAGTATTTAAATTAAATTCAAATAATAAGGAAAGTGAATCATATTTAATTAAATAGATAGAATAATATAACAAATATAATTAATTAAAATTAACTATAATGTTATGGAAATATTAATTAAATTAGTATAAGGTGTATGAGTTAATTTTGGCCTTCTAAATCAACCACACACTTCAACATAGTCATTCTTCATCAAGAACAAACAAAACTGAACATGAGTTATTCAGCCTGCCTGCCTCCATGATTCGACCTGTTGCCTTCTATCTAGATGGAGTTTTGAAATTTGCTCTCAGGACGAGGGCCTCACAACTATGGACCATCTAAGAACGAAGGATTTTTAAACATGATAAATGACATGCAAATGCAAAGATTATACTAGAAATTGAAATATGAATGATAAACTAAACATGAATTCTACATGATTTCAATGCAAGTTAATCTAGAAATTGAAACTATTCTACTTTGCAAATTGAAATTAAGCTATATGAGATTATCAAAATGA
>MU225641.1:1138789-1150504 GCA_018584345.1 Thuja plicata
TCAGGTCGAGTAGAGTCAGTGAAAACTCAGAATTTGCCTAGTACAATAGGACTTTGATGATTTAGAAGAACGACAAATGCAACAAAATTGGTTATAGTTGCAAGATGCCAATTTTGGGGTGTTACATAAGGATGATTTTAGATGTCTACACATATATAAAAGGTCACCGAAAGTGTTAAGTTCAAGAGAAACCCGACAAGACAGATCACAAGAGAAACCCGACACAGTTTGCATAGTTCAACCCAAAAATGTTGAAGTGTAAATTGACAGAACAGAAATAGAGGAACCCGACATAGAAAGGGAACCCAATGGAGAGTTTAGAGAAGGAACACCGACAAATAGACAACAGAGCAACCCGAGAATCAGTCACCAAAAGTGAATTATATCCCAAGAAATGTGAATCTGACTTCCATGTCAGATAAAACACTTATGTTTTATATTTAGCATTTTGATTTGATTTAAAACCGTTTTTTGAGGGACAAGCAATGTAATTGTAATTTTTTTAATGAGTCTAACTGATTGAAAAGATGCAAACTAGGAGATCAAGGTCAAGTTGTAAACCTTTGATCATAGAGTTATCTTTGTAATACGTTAAACTTAATTAGGTCAATATATTGTATAAATAGATGTGTAATCATTCATTTCATATGGATGTGAGGATGATAGTAGCCAAGGAGAAAATATATGGATCGGACTAAGAGTTTCAAGCTAGAACAAAAAAATATGAAATAGGTTATCAAGAACCAATAACCAAGGCTACCGAGCAACATAGGTATTAATCAATCACATTAGGTGATACATTGTGCATGTAATTTTAATATATATGTAATCAGAAATTGTAGATTGTATACACTTAGGTCACTGAATATTTTTGTCTACATTCTAACAAGTGTAGAAAATAGAAGAAATCCTTTCAAGAAAGGTGGATTTAACAATCCTTTGTAAATCTCTTAACCGAGTGCACACTAAATAGTTTTGCTAAAGCTCTGAACAGAGTAGACCTTAACCAGTCTCTACATAATACTCCTAACAAGGTAGATCATCAGAAGTGATCAAATTCTCAGCCTTAACTGACCCCTTCCATTCTGTAGATAGTGAAGCTTTGTGGGTTTCATCCCCACCGCAGGTTTTACCTTCTAACAGGGGTTTTCTACGTTACCAAATCTTGTGTCAAATGTTTATACATTTCATGAATGTTTCTATGAATGTTTTATATGCTTATTGAGTTATGAATTGATATAACATACATAAAGATAGAATAGAAGATATGAATGGTAATACAATTGATTACTAAAAGGATAAAGGTTAATTGATAAAAGTTTTGAGGGTATCGATTCACCCCTCCCCTCTCAGTACACCATTCCATTATTTCCAACAATTGGTATCAGAGCTAGATATCTTATTTGGAAAAGTTTAAAAGACTCAAGAGAAAATATCATATAATGGAAAGGTACAAGCTAGACAAGATTATTGAGAATCAGAAGTTAGAGATGCAGATCTTCTATGAACAATATAAAGAAGCTAGAATCAAGATGAGACAGTTGTTGGATGAAAGAAGTATTATGACATCTTGCTATAATGAAACATACTATCATGAAGAGGAGATACTTGATCTATTAGAGTCATCACAATATGCATCTAGCAAAGCATCAAACACATCTGAAGAAAGCATCACAAGTCTAAATGAAATCAATCAACATCTAGCTGGACAAGTGAAATATTTGCAAATCGGTCAAGAGACACAGATGGTAAGAATGATTGATGCCATGAATAATGCTAGACAAGCTGAGAAAGAAAGAACAATAGCTACTGATGACAGGAGGAAGATTAATGAAAAGATACAAGAGAAAGAGTCAGAAATACAAATACTTACAGAACATCATCATGAGATCACCAATCAGATTATTCTTATGAGTCAGGAGGCAAACCAAATGAAAATAGAACTCATTGAAAGAATATAAGCTACCGGTGAGCTAAGAGAAGAAAATGAAAAATTGAAGCATGAAGTAAGAATTCAGCAACAACACAATGACTTGATTAAGAGAGTTGAAGAAATTACAAAAAGGATGGATGATTTTCTGGAAGGACAAAGAAGAGTCAACAACAATACTGAACTAGGGTATACCGAGAATGTAGAATCACCATGCCAAGCTGATCCAAAGAATGTCTACACAAATCTAAGACTAAGAAAGTGGTCATGCAATCACTGTGGAAAACCAAGCCACACATCAAATATTTGCAGGAGAAAAATAAAAGGTATTCCTAAATCCACACCTTCAGTCATAGGAATTTGTTATAAATGTAACAAGAAAGGACATAAAGCATATGAATGTAAATCTGAGGTGAAACAACCAAAGAAGGAAACCTACATGGACAAATATTGTCCTACTTGCAAAATGCATGGGCACACATCTCTTCAATGCAGGAAGAAGAAAAATAAAGCATGGAAGCCTAAAGAAAATGAAACTGCTTATCGACCAAAAAGAGTCGGTAGCTCATATGTTTGGGATTACATCACATGGGAAAACTGCACAACATGTGGAAGATTTGGACACATAGCTACAAACTGCATGAGACAATGGATGAGAAAGTCTAGGAGCTAGACTAACCTCAAAATGGCATATTTACACTATCATAAAGTTGGTCATCTAAGAAAGGACTGTAGAGACTGAGTGACAGAGAAAAGAACTTTTGCCAATGGAAACACCATTGAAGACATCAAGAAGATGAGAAACATAATGTGGAGGAAAGCTACAAACACTGAAGATGCTGGACCAAGCAATGCAATTGGTGACACCTTATCCAATGGATCTGGTGACATCACCACCCCCACCTAAAAAAAATAAGTATGGAACTGCATTATACCAAGTTATATTTTGCATCAGTTCCATTATACATTGATGAAATGCCAAACTAGCATGATTAAAGATGCACTATGGTATTACTTGTTATGATTCTGTGAATTCAATCTCATTGGTCAATGCTTACCAAAAATCATGAGTGTACATTCAAAGCTAAGTTTTCTATACTTACCGAGCATTGTCAGTTAACACATAAAAAGCTAAGTCGCTAGTGTAAACCGAGATCCGTTGGTAATCATGTATAAATACAATGTTGTCTTCGCCATATATAGCGATCTGTCAGTAAACAGTCAAATAAGTTGATACCTGGCCCAAGAATTACGTTCTCACCAAGAATGAAGTGTGTATGCTACATGACCACTCCATCTTCAAACACTAAGAAGTGGGTGAGCATTTATGACATGACTTAGGGCAAAAAGTCTAGAAATAGTCAATGGAAGAGCTCATCATTCACAAAGCAATTTGAACGAAGAAGAAAGCATAACCAGAGCATGAAGCGACCAAATTGTAGAGAGACTTCAAACCTGTTCACAACACTCAGAATGATTCCCAATAGTTATATAAGGTTGAGGTAAGTAACACCATTCACCAAGAACTCTGTTTTCTGTAACGGGAAAAAGCCCTAATTTCTGAAACGATGGAAACTACTTCAAGAACCTCCAAGATCAAGAATTAAAAGGAGAAAAAGGTTAATATAATCAAGAATACCACTTGTAAAGAACCTCATTACAAGATCTATCTTGAGTTTGCTTCACAACCCGACAACACTGGTGCATTCTCTAGTATACCATCTAGGGTTTTGCTTGTTGAGGACATCCGAGCATATATTCACTGTAAGATTGAAAAAATAGGAGATCTTGAGGTTGAGAAAGCTTACAAAAAGCTTTGGAAAGATGATGGAAGAATCAAATAATAACATAAGAACATTGAAGTGAAAGGGCTCACACATGCCCTATTATTCCCGAAGGAATTCAAGACTGAATGGATGAGGTTAGTGCAAAGCAAAGTGCATGACTGAAAGATATGGCTAGATGAGCCAAAACCAATAACTAGGGATGTTATACACATTGTTACTAGTTATCCTATAACCGGTAAAACAAAGGAACTAAAGCACCCTCCTTGCGCTGACATTGAAAAGAACACAGGAGCAACATGGGATGGAAGAGGATTAAAGGTATCCACCATCACTAATGATGAAATGAAATTTGGAGCATGTGTCTTAGGATACAAATTCTTCTAGGCTATTAGGATGAACAATATTGCATCCGGAGAAGTGGATACAACACACAAAATTGTTAAGAAGGGACTACAGTTAGTTCTATCAGAACTTATACTAAGGCAATTAGATGAGAACATGAGGACAATCAGGATTGCAAAGTCTAACTCATGTAAGTTTGGTTCACTCATTATGTGCATATTTTTCTATTTTCAAGAATCCTTCCCATCTATCAGCAATGTCAAATGGGACACTACCCGACCATTGACCACACAGATTAGTGAGTTCATCAAATCACTAGGAGATAATTTTGAATCAGTCATGGATGAATACTTCACTGGATTCAAAGACAAAATGCAGAAGAGGATAAGGATACCAGAACAACTAGTAGAAAAGTAAAAGATTGATATTTATTTGACTGTGGACACTAATTGCACCTATATCAAGCCAATTGTACTGAGGACAACATGGCTGGCACCACTTGACTATGAGGTTAACATAGATCAAGCCACCAATGCCATTGAAGCATTGATAAATGAACCATTGGACAAGTCACAACCTAAGTTTAGAACTTATGAGGAAGCCATGGAAAGGATAAAAACTGGCTTAGTTGTGAAAAAGATTGATAGGAAGAAAGATAAAATGGTTAAGACTTTGAAGAAATTTTTTTTGGTAAATGACGAGGAAACATAATAGACAGAAGAAACTGAGGGTTAGTCACCCGTCGGTGAAGCTGAGAAAGTGAGTGACTTAGAATCCACAGAGAATAATGCACCACCCGTGAAGAAGCCTAGAATAACTATGAAACAGAGGACAAGGAGTCAAACTTCTAATGCAGACTCAACACTTGTCAAGAAAGGTCAAGTAAGGACCTATAAAAGAAAGCCTCAAACCGGGAAAAAGGCCTTGAAAAAAAGAAGAAGAAGGCTAATCAGAACTAAGGAAGACATAGAGGATACAGAACATGATGAACAATCTGTTAAGACCACACTACCTTCTACAATTTATGAGGTATGTGCATCTACCATCAAGACAAGTTCAATCACAGACCCTAAGATTAGGAAATGGATAACATTGGATCCCGAGGATCAAAATAAGATAGAGAAGACAATTATCATAATGATGAGCATATTCAAATATGTTCCAATACAGTTTGAAGACAAAATTCCTAAAGAAATTCTAGAGAGACTCTCAACTAGGTGGACATATGCTCTAAAGGAAGAGAAACAAATAAGGGAAAGAGCCCTAGTTTTAGTTATGCCACCTGAATCTAAGATGGAAGAGATTGAAGAAATGAGGAAGAAACATTCCAATAGGTTCTCACCAAAATTAAGAGCCTACCATGTGCTAGAGGGACATCTAGTTGAGCTAGAAAGAAAAAGTGAGGATGAATGGAGAAAGATATTTTATGTACCTAAAAAGGACACAAGCCCCGAGCCACAAGAAGATCTTACTAACAAGCCACATAATGAAGAAGATCAGGATAAACTGAGGCCCAAACATATTCTTATAATTGATGAGGATGTTAATGAAGAAGCATTGAACACAAAAGCTAACAACGATATGGAAATTGCAAATGAAACATGGCCTAATAATACTATCATTGATATTATTGGAGGAGATCCTGCAGATGAGGTACAAAAAGATGAAGATGTCACTGTTGTCCCAGACCAAAGCAACGAACAAGAAACAACTACAGATGCTACATAGGTGAATATACTGGGCCAAATTCCATTGTTAATAGAAGCTATTAACATAATCTCACAAAAGGAAAACTCACCCGAACCTGATGCAAGCATACCCAATGATAAGGGTAATGATGAACAAAAAGATACAACTAATGAGAAAAAAGATACAACTGATGACCAAAATGTCATAGATGGAGCACAACAAGAAACAGATGAAGGGCATAAAGAAAAAGGTAAAGAAGAGAAGAAAGAAGATGACACTTCTAAGGATACCGAAGGAGATGCTTCTGATAAACTGAAGGTTGATGTGGAGACGTCCACTCCCAACTGATAGGAAGATACTGAGCAACAGGAAAAAGACACAACTCCACAAAAGCCTTCATCAAGTACATCTAACCAAGAAAAGGATCTTTCTTTGGTGCTACATTCAGGTGTATCCCACAAGAAGAAGAAGAGGACCAATAAGAACAAGGTGCAGGTAACACTTCATGAAATCATTGAGATACCAAAGTGTGATCCTTCTACATTGGATTTTGAATCTCTCTAAGAGTATGAGGAAATATGTCAAAGGAAAGCTATGCAAGAAAAGCTAAGGAAGGAGCACAAAGAATCCCTAGTATTAGAAAATACAAGGGATATATTGACGCAAACAGTACCTGACATAGATGTTGATCAAGATGACCCCATCCTTGATCAAATTTCTATTCTAACTGAGGCCATCACATCTCAGAATATGGATGCAGAAAAAACAATTGAAGAACGAGCAGAACAAAAATATTAATACAAATTGACAGAAAAGATTAGCCAAGAAGTGGTAGTGAACAAGGTAAAGCTCTCAAAACTTACAAATGAATTAGATCCAATAATTTCTAAAGCTATTTCCTTAATACAAAAGTTGTGCACTCTAGAGAAATTCACTAAGGAAAATAGTGATAATGTTGCACAAATAGATTCTGATCTAAATACAAGTGCACACAATCTAACCACAAATGACAATGCAATGAAGATGTATTTGGAAAATATTATGAAATATAGAAGGTTGAGACAGGAAATTATAGAGGTAGAAACCAAGTTTAGAGATAAGGTTACCGAGCTACAGGCTCTAATGCTACCAAATATTACACTTCTACAACAACACATGACTTCGGCAAGATAGTTAATTGCCACCCCGGAGGTGTATGTAGCAGACAAAATCTATGATATGCATGCCCGAATCACATTGGAGCAAATGGATCTTGAACACCTAAAGGAGAAATTGGAGAAACTGATGGATGACATGAAGAATTCCCATTCCCATATTTTTGATAAGTTGTAAGTATACACCTTTGCCCTTACTATAAAAAAAGGGGGAAAATGATATGTACAGTAGTAAAAATGGGGAGAATGATATAATACAAAGGGGAAAATGATATGAAGATAAGGTGAAAAATGAGTATAGTATAAAGACAAGTGTACATGTATATACATATACTATACTGACATATACATAGGGGGAGTGATAAATGACAAGGTAAACACATGGTGTACATACTACACATTTTAGTATTTTACACATCAGTTTTTTATACTAATGTCAAAGGGGGAGATTGATGACACATTTTTCCATTAGTATACAAAGGGAAAACAATTTTTTAACCATCGGTAACACCTACACTGAAATAAAAGCTTTCAATACAAACTGAAAGTACAAATAACAAAGGTCACTGAAAGTGTTAAGTTCAAGAGAAATCTGACAAGACAGATCACAAGAGAAACCCAACACAGTTTGCATAGTTCAACCCAAAAATGTTGAAGTGTAAACCAATAGAGAAGAAACAAACCCGATAGAGCAAGGGAACCTGATGGACAGTTCATAGAAGGAACACCGACAGAGAGACAACGGAGCAACCCGAGCATCAGTCACTGAAAGTGAGTTATATCCTGAGAAATGTGGATCTGACTTCCACGTCAGATAAAACACTTATGTTTTATATTTAGCATTTTGATTTGATTTAAAACCATTTCTTGAGGTGCAAGCAATGTAATTATAATTGTTTTAATTAGTTTAACTGATTAAAAACATGAAAACTAGGAGATTAAGGTCAAGTTGTAAACCTTTGATCATAGAGTTATCTTTGTAATACGTGAAACTTAATTAGGTCAATATATTGTATAAATAGATGTGTAATAATTCATTTCATATGGATGTGAGGATGATAGTAGCCAAGGAGCACATCTATGGATCAGACTAAGAGTTTTAAGCAAGAAAAACAAAAGATGAAATAGGTTATTAAGAACCAAGAACCAAGGCTACCTAGCGAAAAAGGTATTTATAAATCACATTAGGTGATACATTACACATGTGATTTTAATGGATATGTAATCAGAAATTGTAGATTGTATATACTCGGGTCATTGAATATTTTTGTCTACATTCTAACAAGTGTAGCAACTAGAAGAAATCCTTTCAAGAAAGGTGGATTTAACAATCCTTTGTAAATATATTAACCGAGTGCACACTAAACAATGTTTCTAAAGCTCTTAACATAGTAGACCTTAACTAGTCTCTACATAATAATCCTAACAGGGTAGATCATCAGAAGTGATCAAATTGTAAGCCTTAACCGACCCCTTCCATTCTGTAGATAGTGAAGCTTTGTGGGTTTCATCCCCACCATAGTTTTTACCTTCTAACAGGGGTTTTCTGTGTTACCAAATCTTGTGTCAAGTATTTATACATTTCATGAATGTTTCTATGAATATTTTACATGCTTATTGAATTATGAATTGATATAACATACACAAAGATAGAATAGCAGATATGAATGGTAATACAATTGATTACTAAAAGGATAAGGGTTAATTGATAAAATTTTTGAGGGTATTGATTCACCCCTCCCCTCTTAGTACACCATTCCATTATTTCCAACAAACATCGCATTTGCCTAAGTGATCAGATTAAGCTAGGGCCTAATGGATTAGTCTAAAGTTGGGTACTTAGCATAGTTAAAATCATTTGGAAGGGTTATATGGTCTTCAAATACCTCGATTCAATTAGTACTTAGTCCTAAGTTCACTTTTGGTCTGCTGCTACACACCTTTCTCCTTCTCGCAGGCTAAATACATACCCAATATTTAGCCTATGGCATCAAAGTTCAAGCCCCAAATCAACTTCCCTGACTCTGAGCCTTTTGAATTCATTAGAACCTTTCCTTAAATTACTCTTCACCCAGTGGCATCTATTTCCCATGGTGAAATAGTAATTTAGGGCCACATCTTCCAACCCGACCCCAATTCTTGTGGTTTTTTGACCTGTAGACACAATGTTCCCTCTAACTCAAGAAAATGACAACCAAATTTAACAAAACCAAGGGAAACCAATGGGTAAATCATTAAGGAATGATATGGAATCATTGGATCAGAAGAAGGAATCCTTATATGACCACACAACTTAGAAAAATTCTTAGAAAAAAGTGAAATCTCATCAAAAATTGCTCCAGAATGTTTTTTCTATCTCTGCCCTGATTGGACAAGCCTCTTTCCACATAAAACCAAATCCCAAACTGATCCAACTGATTCAAATTTAGTTAGGGTCATTGGGATCATAGTTGCATACTCGAGCAACATTTTAGTGAAATGTTTCATTGACAACATTTTCACAATGTGCAACTTTTGACAACATTAAGACAAGTCCTAAGAAAGCCAACAAGTTAGCATCCCACCAAGTGAAAAAAGACTTAAAGAACCTAGAAATGACCAAAAATAGGTACACAAGACCCAAGAATCACTTCTGCAACTAAACTCTAAAATTTGCATAAAGTACTAGAAACAAGACAGTCCAATGAAGTAAGGCATCCTTGGCTTATAAACAGACTAGAGGATCCTTGTCCAAACAAGATGGACTAAGACAAAACATAATATAATCTAGAACACATCCTTTATTATATTGAAAACAACCTAAGAAAACTCAATTCCTAGGTGCCCTACACCACTTCCACTCTAACTGACACATATCTAGTCTAATCTCTTCAATAAAATCATCACAAAGCTTCTCAAAAGGTTTCACAATTTGAAATCTATAATAGAAGTATTGATCTATAAATGAATGATGTTTTTGGATTAAATTTGTGTGTTTGTATACTTTCTCCATTTTAAACTAACCTATGACTTCAAAGTAGGAATCATGAAATATAGTTGTAGGTAGTTATCTCTTCTATAATGATGGAGTCAAAGGTAATGATCAATGAGGTTGCTGCTATTAGATCATACATTAATACACTTACTGTTTTGAATTTGAGCTTGGGCATCATGCAATGTTATTGCTGTCAATGCATGCTTGCTGCTTTTGTGCACCATATATTATTTTATAGACTATTAATTTCATTGAGACCGTGAGCTTGGCATTTGTTCTGTATTTGCTGATATTGGATAAATGTATTTTCTGTTATTGGATCAATGTATTTTTCCCACTCTTTAACATACCCAAAGCATTCATATAGCAATGTATATGTACATACTCACTAGATACGACTATCTTGCAACTTAACTATCACTGTATTGAACTGTTTATAATCAGATATAATCGTGTGACAAAATGAAAAACATGAGGCATAGAACTTCTTTCTAGTTATTTATTTGTGCATTTAATTTGCAAGTTGAAACTTAGGATAGACAACAGTAAGACTAATAAACAAGCATAGAAGTGGTATGATAATCATGCATACATATATATACATAATTATGTGTACATTTACATAATCATGCCTATATATATCTGTGTGTGTGTGTGTGTGTGTGCATCATTATGTTGTCATAGTTATTCATTATGTTGGCATACTTATTCATTATTTTCATTATTGTTACTTTGTTTTAGGTCTTCTCAATGGATATAACATTTGGTATTGAATGTTTTCATTTAGATTCTTTGGAAGAACAATGCTCTAGATTATTTAATGTGCATGATGATGACATCAAACATGCTATTCTCTACCTTCTGAAACATAATATTGTGGGCTCGCATGTACACGATGGGGTGATCTATAAACTAGTATTTTCTACTCTCTTTGAATTTATCGGTCGGTTAGAATGGGTCTTGAAGTTGGTTAAGCATGTGGTTGTTTTCGACCATTCGGAAAAAGTTGCACAGGGGATTCAGACCATCAATCCAAACATTATCTCTGGCAGGCTTGGCTCAATTTTTGATAATAGATATGGCTTTGAAAATAAAATGGAGGAGTGGGATGTGTTCAAGCTATCTTGTGCTAATGATGAATACACTTCTATGAGTATCTTCCATGGTCACAATGAAGATTTTTTCACTTGTGACAATAGGAATGTTATGATGGAATAGTTCTTTGGAGTTGGCATTTTTGTCAACAAAGTAGGTCATCTTTAGATCAAACGTAGACATGAAACTTAACTGTTTAACATAATGTCTAAAATACTCTTCTTTGTAAATGTTTTTGTTGATACATACTCATGGTCTAGATATCCATATGTTCATCATCATTACAAAACATATCTAGCTAATGAACTTTATATCATTATGCATTATCCTGTTGTGATTTTGCCTATTTTTTTATACAATGAATGGTTATATCTCTCTCTTCAAGGGTGTGTTATGCATTACTACCATGTCATGTTGTATTTAGCTATAATGTTTTATTGTCTACTATGCAATCTTTAGCATATGTATCATGTGACTTATGTAAATCTGATTATGATTGACCTTCATAACATTGAACATGCCACTCTAAACTAAAATATTAGCCTGCTCATTTTTTTCAAATACACTAGGAACCATAGTGACAAGTAAGCCTGCAAGTGTAATAGAAGCCACCCCTTTTCCTAGAACTTTGAACCACCTACTCTGCAATCTACATATTTAATCATAAAGACATTGCCAAAACATCATTCATTTCTAGATCAATATCTCTTCAATAAATGTTCACAATTTGGTGAAGAGTTTTCA
>MU225641.1:1155801-1174232 GCA_018584345.1 Thuja plicata
AAATATTGTTGATATCTTTCAGAACTTTTAAAAATGGGGGTTTAGTGTGTATCTTTTGTAAAGAAGTATTCAGGGATTATCATTGAATACATTTCTTAAAAAGGCACATCTCTGTATATATGATGTGGGCATATTGTGTAGAGAATTTCACTCTATGCATTATATGTTTATGTCGTCTAAATAAAGGATTGTGTAGAAGTTGTATATACATTTATTCCTGAAATCTCAAATAATTAGATATTCTGGAAATGCTTTAAAATGATACAGAGATGAAACTTTGTAATTTTCAAATCTGAGACATATTCAATGAGAAACACAAGCTAGTGTGGCATTCTTGATTTTCATCCAGTGAGGCTTATATAGCTATTGAAATATTTTATAGGGAGTGAGGCATTGCTAGTGAGGCATTTATAACTAATTCAACGAGGCATTTTTGAGGGGTTTTTCTACCCCATGAGAGTTTTCGACTCAAGATAAATTGTGTTATGTTTACTCATTTTAATTCTTATGCTCATGAGTTAATGTTTATCATAATTTGTTTCATTATATTGTGGTGGTTCATCTTTGATTTTGATCCGTCAATTTTAGTTGTCATGATGCCTATCTTAATTCAAAAGTTTTCATGATGTTCATATATAATGTTTCATCTTAGTTTAATAGAAATTCCCTTTGACATTCATGTTTGTCTTGTTAAAAGTTTGAGTTGATGTATTTTGTATTTTTCTCTTTCCTTTTCTAGGAGCATTCATAGAAGCATCATTTACAAAGAAATAATATTTTTTATAATAGCTGTGTAGTGATGATCAAAGCATATCCAAAGCACCAAAGATATCCTTGATCTTCAATGAAGGAAACAACTTTCCTCTTCATCAACCTTTTCTAACAATTATTGGTGATTGGGTAAACTTTCAGTATCATTGGAATTTGAACCAAGCATTCTCTTGCTAAATGCATCCATTTAGATTTTGTCTTATTTCTTTTTACTCTGGCAAGATCCTACGAATGTGGTAGCTTACTGTCGGTAGTGCTTCCAAGCTCAAGCATTACAATTATTAGTGGCAAGTTCAGCACCCTAGGCCTAAATTGATTCTCACAAAGGGTACTATACTAGTATTCTGGTCCATTCTTTAAAGTCCACTGAGAAAAGGAGAACTTTGCAGTTGTAATACTGTTGGGCATGGTCTCTCAACTTTAGAGGGAGCCAACTATAGATAAGTATATAATTCATTCTTAATGAACTTATGTGGATGTGTTAGTGACTCTATTCAATGTGGAATATTTTTTGCTTTACTGTCCCCATTCTCTTTCCTGATTAGTTATGAAGTTTGAGTCTACTTTCTAAAGATGGCCCTTTTTTTCAATACTTTTGTTTGATGGTAAAGAAGTTGCATTACTGAACACATTATTTTAAGTTTCTAAGGAATGTTTTTACTCAACTAAATACACATATAATAAACCCATAAACACTCTAGCAATAAATATTTTTGTATTTTTTGTATATACTTCAAAGGTTAAAAAACACATGAATATTAAAATTTACCAATCTAGCTAATACAAATACATGAAAATATGATAATACCTACATAATGAACCTGATGACAGTGAGAAAATCAAACCTTCTTCTTGAGCATTTCCCTCCCCAACATGGTCTGATAGCCATGCATGAAGGTTTGTCTTCAAAGGCCACAAGCTACTGTATAGAGAAGTTCCTCTCCTCAGAATAAAATGTCATTTTTTTTCCATTCTGAGATGTCCTTCTCTATACCCAATGCTTTTTATATTCCATGCTTTCCTTTTTCATTCCTCAATCAAGACATGTTAAAGGCTGGTTTATTTAAGATGCAGGCCTAGAATGGTTGCTTGTTGTTTTGGGATTGGTCATTGTAGAGTTGGAAGGTTCTAAACCCCATGACAAATAGCCTTGGTTCCTTATTCATGACTTGCATTGGAGGAAAAGTACACTGTTGCAGCTTGACAAAGAAGGAGCAAGAACCCTGAGTTTTGGTGTTTGCAGTACTTGCAAAGTTTGCTTTCTTTAGGTTTGAAAAGATAGTATTAGAGGACCCTAGAAACCATACTTGCCAAGATTGTTCTATGTTGTTTGCTTGTGTTGAGGTAGAGACCATTGTTGCAGTCCAAATAGGAGTTAGGACAAAAATTGGAGAGTTACATGTTTGCAAGACTATTGAATACATCTAACTGTGGAAAGTGGAGTCTTAAGGGTCTATAGGAAGTTATAACCCTTATTAGAAGTCTGTGATTGATGCAAATTAGTTATCCATTGTTGTGATTTTGTAAAGGAAGAGTGTCTCTAAGAACACTATAAACTAAGTGATTGGAGATTGAACAAGTTAGGAGGAACTATCTTATATAACAACAGATTTAGAGACTTGTATTGTGAAAGTACGTGCATAAAATCCTATTGAAGGATTAAGTTAAATTGAGAACATTATTAAATTGTAGAAGAAGGTAAGCCCACTACACTTCTTGTTGTGTGCACTCTGCACCAAATTAAGTGTGTCATGTATATGTTTGAAAAATGACTTTGTAAATATGAGATATTGATGATTTTGAGATGATTGTATTTGATATTGATATGAATCTAGGTGTGGGTGTTAGGATCAAAATTAGGGAGTGGCTCTCAAAGGGGTATGAGGCCCAAAGTAGTTACCTAGTAACATATTGGAAAGTTTACCAATGTAATTGATAATATAATATAATAATGAGGAAAACACATTAATAAGATAATTGAGAATTCCCCCTGTGTTCATTGAGTGCTCGTATTGAATAAGGACATATTGGGAAGGTATGACCATCTATGGGGCATTGATTTGGTATAATCGATCCTCCTTGTCCACATGAAAAGATTGATTGATTCCGCATGAGTCATCCCTTCATGCTATGCAATGACACTCCTACTTATAAGTCTATAACATCCAACCTCTATGTAGACTTGAGTTGTGACCCTATGTGAATTCATGATGTGGAATCATCCCACTTCTTGATGTTTCAATGTAATGTTTGGGCTTTCTTATGATGACGATTGATATTACTTGATGTTTATACTTCATGTCTTACGTGTGTGTAATTACGTCTTCTATCCCCCTTATATATTTTAAATAATTATTTGGGTCATGTGGATATCTCCAAGCATGGTGAGGTGAACCTACGAGCTCCACATGGTTGGGTGGCATTTCCAACCATCATTTGGGACTGGTGTACTTAGTTTGAGATTGACCGTGGAGGTTATCACACCACTTCCTTCTCACATTCCTTCTTACCTTCTCATTCTTACAAATGTAAACATTTATTGTAATGATTAAATACATTACATAAAAAAATGATTATTTGTATATTTTAATACTCTAGTGTGGAGAATATGTAATAATATGATGGATATGTATATGGTAGTTTTATGTGATGCAGTTTTTGTATTGGACATGAATCACCCGTGTTTATGCTTCTCTTCTTATTGATGATTCTTGTATTTATCATCAGAACACTTCCAATAGTGATATAAAATGAACTTAAGAGTGTTTATTAGGGTATCATAAGTTGATATAGTCACCTTCATGCTTGGTCATACTTCTTGACCAACTTTGGGTGGTTTTGAGTCAATCAGAGCCAATTCGGGCTTGTTCAAGATGACCCAGTGAGTATTACAAGTGGTATAATTCTGATTTATTGGTGGCATGGATTCCCTCATATAAATTATTTTCATTTTATGGAATTTTAGGTTGGATTGAATTTGTTTGGGATCCCCAATCCTACCCTTGAGTGTAGGAGTCACCCAATGACTTTGGGCACACTTTACATGTCTATCCCTAGTAGATTTTTATAAAATTATCCCAATACATGCATAAAATTAGTATTTTTTAATAAAAAAAAAAAGGATTTATGGTGCTTGAGGGGTCCTACGGTGGATTTAGAAAGCTACTTGATCAAGACAAATGCACAGAAAAGGGACGACAATCTGGGTTTTCCACTCCCAAATGACTAAAAACATGAAAAATTGGACACTAGAATAGAAATGAGGCTATAGAATATAAATAGGACTAGGGAATGGTACACTAGTGTCCCAAAAATGCAGCATATTCCTTTCTAGGCACCATAGTCCACTATGGACACCATAGTCTTCAACTTTTTCCAGTGGGGTTTTCGAGAGCTCTAGGTGTCTGATTGACCCAATTTTAGTTGTGTTAAAAATATAAGAGAGTTTAAAAAACCTTGGGAGAGTTTTATGGAGGCTTATATTTATTTTGGTTAGTTTTTGAGGTGTTTGAGCTCAAGGCATTCCTTAACAGAGCTCATCCATGACACTTAGGATCTACGAAATTGTCTTATTTTTTGAGTTAACTTTTGTAACTTCGGGGAGGGTCTTGGGTGATTGTAAGAAAAAATCATACCTTTTTCAAGGTTTTGGGGGACCTTTCCCTTATATATATATATTTTTTGGTATTTAGAATTCTACTTGTGTAGTGATTGTTCAACCTAACCATGGGGTTTGAACTCTATATCATTGCATAATCCTTATGTTTAATGATTATATTTCATGTTCCATGTTATTTTATGTATGTTTTACCATTTTTACCAAGGGTTCCTTGGTTGGGTGTTACTAAACATTAGTAGGACCAAAATCATCAAACTAGTACATTTGAGGCCTAATTCAGTGGAGGCTAGAAGGGATATTTGTGGAGATTTTCTAGATACCCTAATTCTCTTCATCTTTAGTAATATATTGGATATTATGCATTGTACATAAAGGCAAGGTGGTGATTATTCTTGACGATCAACAGGTATAAGTCTTCCAGGCCTTACCCAGTAGCTAGGACTAAAGATAGCAGAGCTCAAGAGACCATAATAGTTGGTCTTCGTCTTTGGTCCATACGATTGAGGAAACACTTTACCTTTCATTAGCTCATCAAATGCGGCAATCTGAAAGAATTTAATAGATAATATTTTAATGTATAACGTACATTATTTTAGTTTGACGTTGGACGAATTTATCTATTTCCTACACTTGTAGACTACAAAGATAGAGATAAATAAGAATCCCCTCCTATGGCCTGAGTAATGTAGGCCATGAGAGGAGATGCTTCTTTATCGCCATCTTCATAGTCCACAAGTGCGCAAAATAGATAAATTCGTGCAATGTCAACTTAAATAATATACGTTATCATGAAATTATTCTATTAAATTCTTTTGAATCCTCGCATTTGTTGAGATAATGAAAGGTAAAATGTTTTGTGAGTAATATGGACCAAAGGCGACGACCCTCTATGATTGTTTCTTGAGCTTTGTTATCTTTAGTGCGCATATTTGTCACTTTTTTGATGCTTATAACAACTATTTTGACAACAGTGCTATACATACGAGGGGTATTCCTATCAGAAAGCCACTGCATGTCCGTCAGTATCCTGACATTTAAAATGTCAGATATACTCCATTTTTGACAGCTAGGTTTGATGGGACTGCTATACCTCCGATGGGGTTTCCTGTCGGACACTCACTGCATATACGTTGACATTCCAATAGGTATAACATCAGAGAGACTCTATGTTCGACAAAAATCCTGACAGTCTGTCTGTCGATGTTCGATCGATGTATCATATGAAATGCTATAAGTTTCTATTAGTATGGCATGTTCCAATAGATAGCAATTTTGGAATACCGATGGTTACCACTTCCATAGAAAGTTCCAATGAAATAACCCCGACGGCTACATCTGTCGAATTGCCAACGAATAGGTGTTGAAATTCTGACAAATAGCTGTCAGAATTTGGCCTCAAATGTACTAGTGCCTTTTTTAGAAACCCATTTCTTCTCATTCTCAAGATGGTTTGCATTCAAAGCATGGCTAGATTCAGAATGAAGTAAACCCTAATTTAATTCTCTTGGGGTCGATAAGGAGAAATACTCAGTCTTGGGCCCATTCAGTGAGCTTGACAAATCTTAGGTTTGGCAATCGATCTCCCATGACAAGGGTTTTTATTGGTCAAAGGAAGGAAAAATGGAAAAAATACCTTTTTGAAATGGAGGTATGGACAAATCTACAAATAAAACCTCAGTGGGAAATAATGGTATGAATAACCCTCAAAACCCTAATGGTATGAAGTCTAGTGATAATGGAGATGGGTTAGATTTGGTAAAATCTAGGGTTTCAAATTTGAATAAGCCAGATATTATCTCATCAACACAAGCTTCTGAGATTTCTCTTCAAGGGTTTATAACTGAGGTAGATAATGGCAAGATCTAGTTGTTGGCACCGCAAATTAATATTTTGGGTGATGAAGTAAATTGGAAGGGCCACAAATTGACCACTTTGGATATCATTTTGCAGGTATGGGGAGAGGTGATCCATTTTTCAAAACTACACAAATGGATACTATATAGGTGGCATGGTCTTCTTTTCTTCTAGGTATTATCCACCAATACTTTTATCATTTTATTTGATTCTGAAGAATCAAAGGTAAATGGGTTGGAATAGGATTTTTTGGGATTAATTCTCAATCTAAGTTGAGAAAAAAATTCAAACCTTGATCCAGGTTGATCAATGATGTAGGATGCTTGAGAGAAGTTGCAGGGCCGACGAGGGTTACAACATCAGAAAAATGTTGACAGTGACAATGACTTCCTAAATTTTTTTAGAATGAATCTGTTCGTACATGCTGCAAAAATTTCAGAGCAGAGGATCCACAATCTTGAGTCATGTTCGTTGAGAAGAAAATCTCTAATAGGGACAGACAGTAGTTGGTGCAGAACGGTAAAGCTCTACATCATATTTTTTCAAGAAAATCAATAATACAACCTGCAAAACCTTTGTTTGTTAACTAAAAATTCACTCTCACGCATTCGGTTCATCCACCAAACAAGCATACACATAAGCTAGTTGATGCAGATTTGTTGGGAGCAGACGACCGTAAGTACACCCGTAAGCCAGTTGATGCAAACTCATTGGGAACAGATGGTCGTAATATGTATATCAAGCTACTTCCCATTCCTCCAAAGCTGGCTCCAGGTGTAGGTTTTCATGGTATTAGCACTTCAGAATTTGGTGAGTTTTCAAAGTCAGGGCTTAACTTAGATCCAGGAGTTCAAGCTAGGCGTGCTCATTTCCCTGCTACAACTCAGACATGGATGATAAAAAAATTTATATCTGGGTATGGGAGAGAAAATAAGTTTCAGCCTCAAATGAAAGCCTAAAAGCATAATGCAAGTAAGTTTCAAAATCCCCACAAAACGCAATGCCAAATTGAAAGAATCCATCAAGGTAGACATTCCCTTTATCAACAACATACCATTTTTTATATTTTCCATGGAACACCACCGGGATCTCCTGTCCTAATTAAGGAGATAAATGGAAGTAGAGAAACAAATGTTAACACTACTAAGGTTGATTTAGCTACTGAATCAACTCTACGAGATATGAGAGCCCCCTTCAAACCAAAAATGCTAGCCTTTATTTGGAGGAAGAAACAAAGCCAGAACCAGATCAGGATCACATTGCATTCCGACATAATAGCATACCTTCAGTCACTTTGCAAGAATAGCTTCTACAACCACATGTTTCCCTTCTTTAGCAGACAAATCTTATCAGTAAGATATCTAATTCTTCTATTACCTGTGATGTTATTTCTAGATGGTAAAAAGATAACTGGGTAGGCTTAAAGGAGATCTTTATGGCTGACCTAGTTTCCAAGCTTTTTATTGCGCTTTTTGACTCCAAACAATCTTGAGACATTGTACAAGAATTTAAAGGATGGTGTTGGAAATGAGTTGAGTAACTGAGAGGGGAGGGGTGAATCAGATACCATAAAAACAAATCCAAGTCCCTTATATGTCTGAAACAAACTTATCATTGTTACTCAGTTAACACAGATATTCAACTGTCACTTGGTTAACAAAGCAAACTTTAAGATATTAACTGTGATTATCCTTTAGTGATTAAATGTAGAAACATAAAGCATAAAGAAAATAACATGTACACAGATAACACCAAGATTTGATGTGGAAACCCAATTTGGGAAAACCCACCAATTGCAACTAGTTACTATTTTTCACTCTTTTGAAGTGAGCCCTGTTAGGAGCCAACCATGTTAAAGGTTAAAATAACACACTGTTAAGTGTGACCCTGTTAGAGGATTTAATCACCCTGTAAGGAGTGGCCTTGTTAGAGATCTTCAAACACTTCAATGTAGAAATGTCACCTTGTGAGATGATTTACGAAAGACTGTTAAGTCTACTCTGTAAAGATTTTTAGATCACTACTACATTTGTTAGAGAGTAACAATGGATTGACCTATTTGATGAAGCAACTATCTTTGCTAATTTAGATCTCTGCTTTGGTTTTAATAACTTGATCCTCATTGATCAAATATTCTATTGCAGCTCTATATGTTCTGTCCTTAATCAGAATCCCATCTGACTTCACCTCCACTCTTCATATCACACACATACATCTCTTACACCTTACACATTCAATCCAAACTTGAACTTAGATATATATGATAAGCCTTGTCAAGTTGGCCTGAATAACCTTCCAAATAAATAATAAAACTTAAGTCTATCGGCTGCATATAACCAATTAACCATAAAATGTAAACTGTTGTTAGTCGAATGACACGAAAAGCATAACTCGGTTAATATTGAAATCCTTCAGTGCCTAACCATTACTGTAATGCCCAAGTGAACTCGGTTAGAACTGAAAATCACTTTGGTCTTCTTCAATGCCCGAGATAAATTGGCATACATTGACTATGCTCGGTTTGAGTATAGACATTTGTGTAACATCGCTATATTTGTGTAAACATCAATGACAATACATAATTAAATAATTGTCATCAACAATCTCCCTCTTTGGCATTGATGGCAACACAACATGTCATAATAAAAAGAATTATAGAGCAACATACACAAGAATCAAATTTTATTAATGTCCTTATCTTCATTCTGATTCTCATCCAGAAAACTCCCTCTGTCTTCACAATCAATGAAATACAGATTTCCCCCTCTTACATTAATATCTGTTTCTGATAAAATTTCTCTCTATCATAAATAATATCTTTCCTTCAATAATTTCTTTTAGCGTGACATCAATAATATCTCCCTCTTTGAAAACCAATGCCAAAGACACTATCCAATACATATCCAATGAATTTGTAATGTATCTATTTGTACTGATTCATATGCAATGAGCTCTGACAATCTGTATCAACATGTTAAATCTATTCTGTAGCTCGGTTGATGCATCCCTAATATGTCCATTAGTGAGCCTCAGTTAGGGGAATCACCCCTAGCTTTCCTCTAAGATACAAAAATGCATCCTTAGGTAATGGTATAGTGAATATGTTTGCAATTTGTTATTTAGTATTCACATATTCCAACCTTACTTGTCCTGAACCAATTCTCTCAAGAAAAGATACTTTATTGCAATATGATTAGTCTTAGTATGCATCAAAGGGTTCTTTGAAATTTTAATAGAACTAGTTTTGTCACACTAGATAATAGTTGGTTCTTTGATTTCCTCCTTCATACCTGACAATAATTGTTTGAACCATATGATATTTGAACAATTCACTGCTGCAGCAACATACTCTGCCTCTGCTATAGATTGAGAAATGCAATTTTGTTTCTTGCTTGTCCAGGAGACTAACCTCTTACCAAGGAATAATGCTCCACAACTTGTGCTCTTTCTGTCATCAACACTTTCACCCCAATCAACATCAGTAAAAGTCTTCAAATCAAAGTTTCCTCCTTTCTTATACCATAATCCATACTCTTTAGTACCCTTACGATATCTTAGAATCCTTTTGATAGCCATCAAATGATTCTCTCTAGGATTAGCTGAAAACATTGCAATAATAACTGCTAATGCAATATTAAGTCTACTGTGAACAACATATTGAAGTTTACCAATCATGGATCTGTAGGTAGTCTAATTTACTTCCTTTGAGTCATCATCCTTATACAACTTATGTCTAGTAGACATAGGTGTTCCAACTGGTATGGAGTGTTCCATTCCAAATTTCTTCAGTATCTCTTCGATGTATTTAGACTGAGTAATGTAGTTACGATCCTTCATTTGATAAACTTGCAAACCAACAAATAATTTGATTTCACTAAACATAGACACCTCAAATTCCTTACTCATAGCTTCAGAGAATGTTTTGCATAAATCATCATATCTGGTTAACATTATATCATCAAAAAATATCTCTGCTAATAGTATCTTGTTCTGAGGACCTTCTTTGATGTACACACTACTATTGTCATTAGTTCTCTTAAATCTAATACTTATCAAGTAACCATGCAATCTTTCATACCAGACTCTAGGAGCTTGCTTCACTCCGTACAAGGCTTTGTGTAATTTGCAAACCATATTCTTTTTGTTAGGATGTACAAAACCTTCAGGTTGATCAATATAGACTTCTTCTTCAAGAATGCATATTTTACATCCATTTGGTATACCTTGAATCCTTTATGTGCAACATATGACAAAATATTTCTGACTCCTTCAAGTCTTGCAAGAAGAGAAAAAGTTTGTCCATAATCAATACCCTCTTCTTGAGCATATCCTTTACATACTAATCTTGCTTTGTTTATGGAAACTTCACCATTTTCATTCATCTTGTTTCTGAAAACCCACTTAGTACCAATCACATTCTTGTCTTTTGGTCTACGTACAAGAGTCTGGGTTTTGTTCTTTTCTATTTGCTCAATCTCTTCATTCATGGATTCTATCCAAATTTCATCATTCAATGCATCTTTAATAGATATAGGTTTGATTTCACTAAGAAAGCATGCACCTTTAATTTTGTTCCTTGTAATTACACCTTTTGTCTGATCTCTAATTATTTTCTCAGGTGCATGATGCCTCCTAACATATTTTTCAAGTATAGGTTCCTTCCTCTTTGATTCTGGGCTTGTTCCACTAGGCTCACCATGTTCAAATATTCTATTTTGTTCTTCTATTTGAGACTCGGGTTCCTCTGTCTGTGACTCAGTTCCCTCTGTCTGTGACTCGTTTCCCTCTGTCTGTGACACATTTTATTCAGTTAGCAGCTCAGGTTGCACAGGTTGCAACAGGGTTTGTGCTGATGAACTCAGTGGTTGACATGGTTGTTGTCCAATCACCATTTACCGTGTCTTAGGTATTGTATCAGGTTCATAATACACAAAGTTTCTATAGTCCTCAGGCTTTTTACTGCTTTGTTCTTCACTTCTCTCCACAAACTCATCAATCTTTACATGTACACTTTCTATGACTTTATGAGTAGAAAGATTCAAACATTTACATGCTTTGCTTTTACATGAGTAGCCTAAGAATATACCTTCATCACCTTTTACATCAAATTTTCCATTTCTTTCTTCCTTCAAGATGTAACATTTACTTCCAAATACTTTGAAATAACGAACATTAGGTTTATAGCCATACCATAATTCAAAAGGTGTCTTCTCAGTACCTTTCTTCAGTTGAACTCTATTCAAGGTGTGAATTGAAGTGCTGATGGCTTCCTTCCAGTATTTGGTAGCAACATTATTTTCACTCATCAAGGTTCTTGCACAATCCATAATAGATCTCTTTCTTCTTTCTTCTATCCCATTTTTTAGTGGTGTACCTGGGGCAGATACTTGTCTCTTGAGTCCTCTTTCATTGCATAATTCATTGAACTCATTAGAAATGAATTCACCTCCTCTATCAGATCTCAAGTATTTAAGTTTATTTCCTGTTTCTTTCTCCACTCTGGCAAGGTACCACTTGAACTTATGAAAATATTTTTATTTTTCTATGAGAAACATAACAATCATCATTATGGAATGGTAATCAATAAATAGAATGAAATACTTCTCACCTGTGTAACTTGTTGTTTCGATTGATCCACACAAATCACTATGCACTAACTCCAAGGCTTCTTCTATATGGTAATTCTTTCTTTTGAAACTAGTTTTTCCCATCTTCCCAATTTGACATTGTTTGTATATTGCTAATTCAGGTTTCTTTAGAATAGGAATACCTCTTACTCTTTTGTTCTTGCTTATGTTGACTAGGTTATCAAAACTCACATGACACAACCTCTTATGCCATAACTAGATATCTTCTACCCATCCAATAAAAAATTAACTTTCAGTGAGATCAAGATAGAATATATTACCTTTTGTTTGCCTGCCAGTTCCAACTAGGTTTCCCTTACCATTCAGGAGCTTGGCCTTACCATTCATGAATTCTACCTTGAAACTGATGTTATTTATTTGTGCCACACTTGGTAGATTACGCCTTAGTCCTTCAACCCAATAAGCATTATCGCATTTGATTCCTTCTGTTAGAGAAAAACAACCTTTACCTTTCACATAGAAAGGTTCATCATTCCTAAAACTGACACTCCCACTATCATAGTGCTCAAGATGTTCAAATTTAGTTTTATCACCAGTCATGTGGTGAGAACAACCACTATCAATTATCCAAGTGTCATTCTTGCTAATATGAGAGTAAAGTACAGTCTTTTCATTATCTTCATTATCTGACTCATTCTTAATAGCAATGTAAACCATTTCATCTTCATCTTCATCACTATCATAATCTTTAGCAATATAGCAATACTTCTTACCTTTGTCTTTGTAGGTTTTGTAACTCTTGAAATCCTTCTTACCTTTGTACTTGTTGAAATTTTTCTCATCTTTGTCTTCTTTGCTTGGACACTTAGCAGCTATGTGACCAACCTAATTACATGAAAATAAAATCAATGGTATTCTTCCTTTGTACTTTCCTTTGGCATCTCTCTTTGCAAGTAATACTTCAATGATTTTTAGATATTCATCATCAAAATCATCATCACTATCACTGTTAATCTATTTTCCCTTCATCTTACCAAGGTTTAATTTAGCTTTTAATGCAAACTCAAAATTACTAGGATTAGGAGAGTAATTGTCAAATTTGTCCAACTCAAAAGCTATTAGCCTTCCAACCAATGCATCTAGAGTTATATCATTACTGCACCCCATCTCTTGAATAGATGAAACTCGAATAGCATAGATAGGAAGAAAAGTTCTCAATACCTTACTAACCAGTATTTTTTCTTCAATTGTTCCACCAAAATCTCTGATGGCACTGACACTTTTCTTGATTCTTTCACTGTATTTTGTAATTTTTTCTCCTTATTTCATTTTCATTTGATCAAACTGACCTCTGAGAATTTCTTCTTTTCTCTCTTTACATTGCCATCTCCTCCATATATCTCATGTATTTTCTTTCACATATCATAGGCAGTAGCGAAGTCCTTGACTTCATCAAATTTAGAATAGCTGAGTGAGGAAGCTATATCAATCATCATTATGTTGTGATTCTTCATGTCAATCATCTGATCCACAGACATAGGTCTCAGCGGTTCCACATACTTGTGATCTAGGAATTGCAAACCAGTGTCTCCAATAGTAGATAGATGTAGCCTCATCAAATCTTACCATGCAGCGAAGTTGTCTTTGTTAAGCTTGGGGATCTCCCTTCTGTAAGACATCTCTGATCTTTAGCTTAGGCCTTGAAACCTTCCCTGAAAGAAATTGGTACTCTGATACCAATTGTTGGAAATGAGTTGAGTAGCTGAGAGGGGAGGGGTGAATCAATTACCACAAAAACAAATCCAAGTGCCTTAGATGTTTAAAACAAAATTATCACTGTTACTCGGTTAATACAGATATTCAACTGTCACTCGGTTAACAAAGAAAACTTTAAGATATTAACTGTGATTATCCTTTAGTGATTAAATGTAGAAACATAAAGCATAAAGCAAATAACATGTACATAGATAATACCAAGATTTAACATGGAAACCCAATTTGGGAAAAACCACCAATTGTAACTAGTTACCGTTTTTCACTCTTCTGAAGTGAGCCATGGTAGGAGCCAACCCTATTAAAGGTTACAATAACAAATTTTTAGGGGTGACCCTACTAGAGGATTTAATCACCCTATAAGGAGTGACCTTGTTAGAGGTCTTCATACACTTCAATGTAGAAATGTCACCTTGTGAGAGGATTTACAAAAGACTGTTAAGTCTGCTTTGTAAAGAGATTTAGATCACTGGTACAATTGTTAGAGAGTAACAATGGATTGAATTTTTCGATGAAGCAACTTTCTTTGCTGATTCAGATCTCTTCTTTGGTTTTAATAACTTAATCGTTAGTGATCAAATATTCTATTTTAGCTCTGTATGTTCTATCCTTAATTAGAATCCCATATGATTTTGCCTCCACTCTTCATATCACACACATATATCTCTTACACTTTACACATTCAATCCAAACTTGACCTTATATATATGATAATCCTTGTCAAGTCAGCTTGAATAACCTTCCAAATAAATTATAAACTTAAGTCTTTCAGCTGTATATAACCAATTAACCAATTAACCATAAAATGTAAATTGCTTTTAGTTGGCTGACACTAAAAGCATAACTCGGTTAATACTGAAATCCTTCAGTGCCCGATCATTATTGTAATGCCTGAGTGAAATTGGTTAGAACTAAAAATCACTTTGGTCTTCTTCAATGCTTGAGAGAACTTGGAATACACTGACTATGCTCGGTTTTGGTATAGACATTTGTGTAACATTACTATATTTGTGTAAAAATCAATGACAATACACAATTGAATAATTGCCATCAACAAGTTCTGTAAAGGCTCTGGAATTTTTACTATGCTTTAGGTTTGTAATTTCAAGCCAGAGCCTAGCCAAGGTCAGTTTTCCCCCCATTGGATTGCCTTCCCCTCTTTACCATTTTAGTTCAGAGATTTGGAAATTGTTGAATTATTGGCGAACCAAGTGGGTATTTTCATCGGACATGATCTTATTCCTTTTGAATTTCCAAATCATGTGGTTAGTGTTTGTCTTATCATTGATTCCTCTAAATATCCCCCAACAACAATAAATATCAAATCAAAATGGGGAAACTGGAACCAACAAATTATGGTTCAGGAGCAATCGATTATCTAAAAGTTGCAACAACAACTTGGGCACTTTACCACGTAGTGTCAAAATCTGGTTAACTCTCATATTCATGTTTGTAAAGATAATATTTTAGATCCGAGTAGGTGCTCATTAAAACTTCAGGAGTCAGTGAATAATCGTACACTATCAGAGTGAGTAGCTATGGGATGGGAACAGTCATAATTAATCATCTTCTTTGACATAACTTATCATCTAGACACCATCTATAATTGTTGTTTTAGAATTTTCTATTTATGTCATCTCTCAAATTTTTCCTTTCCTACTTTCAATTAGCTCCTACTCTGAGGGTAAAATATGACTCATCTATTTCTCCCTATCTATTAGGAGATCCTCAAGCTGCCCCCATAGATAATTTAGTGCATGACCTTATATTCTGTGATACACCCATCAACTTGACACATATCAGTACTTTGGACGATAGATCAAAGATTACAGGATTGGACATCCAAAACATTGCAAATGACATGATAACTTCCCTCGCTACTAATATGATTGATGAAATTGCAGAGGAGGAAGGGATTGTCATGATACCTAAATATTGTCTACAAAACCATCTAAGATGCTTTCCTCCTCCACCATGTGACTGCCCTTTATTTTTACATAAGGATGAATCGACTCAAAATATAAGTAAACATGGTTTAGGACTTGATAGTCATGAAGATGAATTAATAGAAATACAACAATTAATGGATAAGAAGGAGCAAGGTCTTTTTGACTATTATAGAGGAGATTGCTCCCCTGAGTCACAAAAAGAGGGAACTGAGTCTCAGACTGAAGAAATTGAGTCACAGATAGAGGCACCCAAGTCACAGATATAGGTACCCGAGTCATAGACAGATACACCTGAGTCTCAGACAGTAGAACCTGAGTATCAGATAGAAGAACATGACATAATATTTGAGCATGGTGAACATAGTGGAGAAAGCCCATAATCAAAGAGGAAGGATCTTGTACTTTCTAAATATGTTTGAAGGCATCATGCACCTGAACAAATAATTAGAGATAAGAAAGAAGGTGTAATGCCTAGGAGCAAAATAAAAGGTACATGTTTACTTAGTGAAATTGAACCTAGAACTGTTAAAGATGCATTGAATGATGAGAACTGGATTGAAGCAATGAATGAAGAAATTGAGCAGATAGAAAAGAACAAAACCTGGACTATTGTACCTAGACCAAAAGGAAAGAATGTGATTGGTACTAAGTGGGTTTTCAGAAACAAGATGAATGAGAAAGATGAAGTTTCCAGAAATAAAGCTATACTATTATGTAAAGGATATGCTCAAGAAGAGGGCATTGATTATGGAGAAACATTTTCTCCTATTGCAAGACTTGAAGGATTTAGAACTCTTCTGGCATATGCTACATATAAAGGATTCAAGGTATATTGAATGGATGTAAAATTTGCATTCTTTAATGGAATTCTTAAAGAGGAAGTCTACATTGAGAAACTTGAAGGTTTTGTAGAACCTAACAAAAGGAGTATGGTTTGCAAACTGCACAAAGCATTGTATGGACTGAAGCAAGCTCTGAGAGCCTAGTATGAAAGACGACATGGTTACTTGATAAGTATTGGATTTCAAATAACTAATGGCAATAGTAGCTTGTACATCAAAGAAGGACCTCAGAACAAGATACTATTAGCAGAAATATTTGTTGATGACATATTGTTTACTAGATATGATGACTTATGCAGAGCATTCTCAGAAGCTATGAGTAAGGAATTTGATATGTCTATGTTTGGTAAAATCAAATTATTTGTTGGCTTACAAGTTTATCAGATGAAGGATGGTATCTACATTACTCAGTCTAAGTACATAAAAGAGATACTGAAGAAATTTGGAATGGAAGACTCTAGACCAGTTGGAACACCTATGCCTACTGGACATAAGCTATCTAAGGAATATGATTCAAAGGAGGTAATTTAGACTACATACAGATCCATGATTGGAAAACTTCAATATGTTGTTCACATTAGACCTTATATTGCATTAGAAGCTGGTATTGTTGCAAGGTTTTTAGCTAATCCTAGATAGAATCATTTGATGGCTATCCAAATGATTCTAAGATATCTTAAGGATACTGAAGATTATGGATTATGGTATAAGAAAGGAGGAAAATTTGATTTGAAGACTTTTACTGATGGTGATTGGGTAGGAAGTGTTGATGACAGAAAGAGCACAAGTGGCGGAGAACTATTTCTTGGAAAGAGGTTAGTCTCGTAGACAAGAAAGAAACATAATTGCATTTCTCAATCTACAGTAGAAGCAGAATATGTTGCTGCAACAGTCAATTGTTCAAAAATCATATGGTTCAAACAATTGTTGTCAGGTATGAAGGTAGAAATCATAGAACCTACCATTATCTACTATGAAAAAACCAGTGCTATTAACATTTCAAAGAACCCTGTGATGCATACTAAGACTAACCATATTGTAATAAAGTATCATTTCTTGAGGGAATCAGTTCAGAACAAAGAAGTAAAATTGGAATATGTGAATACCAAAGAAAAAATTGCAGACATATTCAAAAAACCGCTACCTAAGGATGCATTTTTGTATCTTAGAGGAAAGCTATGCGTAATTCCCCTAATTGAGGCTCACGAAAACATAGTTTATTGATGCATCAACCAAGCTACAGAACAAACTTAACATGTTGATACAGATATTTAGAGCTTATTGCATATGAATCAGTACAGACATGTACATTACAATTTCACTAGATATATCAGTTGGTGTCTTTGGCATTGGTTGTCAAAGAGGGAGATATTACTATATGTCATAATAATTCATGATGGAGGAAGAGATTACTATATTTCATATTGATTAGTGAAAGAGGGAGAGATTGATGATAGAGGGAGAACTTTATCAGAGATAGAGATTAATATAAGAGGGAGAAATTTGTATTTCAGTGATTGAGGGAGTTTTGGATGAGAATCAGAATGAAGCTAAAGACATTAATAAAATTGGATGAGAATCAGAATGAAGCTAAGGACATTAATAATATTTTATGTCTGCTACTCTATAATTCTTTATATTATGACATGTTGTGTTTCCATCAATGCCCAAGAGGGAGATTGTTGATGATAATTATTCAATTGTGTATTGTCATTGATGTTTATACAAGTATAGTGATGTTTACACAAATATCTAATCTTATCCGAGAATAGTTAGTGTCTGCCAAGCTCTCTCAGGCATTAAAGATGACCAAAGTGTTTTTCAGTTCTAACCGAGTTCACTTGGGCATTACAGTGTTGGTCGGGCGTTGAAGGATTTCAATATTGACCGAGCAAAATAGTTAGTGTCAGCCGACTAACAGTGGATTATATTTTATGGATAATTAGTTATATGCAGCCAAAAAACATGACTTTTATTACTTATTTGAAAGGATATCAAGGCCAAATTGACAAGTCTTAACATATATATATATATA
>MU225641.1:1182328-1202255 GCA_018584345.1 Thuja plicata
CATATTTTTTTCTCAATGGTTTCTCCTTCCAGATATACCATATGAATTTCATGATACTCATACTCTTAAATTGTTGGGAAATTTTTAGGTAAATTTCTCAAGGGTGATTGCATTATGATTGATGAGATTCTTAATATTAGAAACTGTGTTATGATTTCTACTTCTTTCACTATCCCCAGATCTTGTAACATTGAATGCCCCTTGGGTGTTTGTAAGCAACAAATTGTTAAGGATTCTCGAGTGAGTTCAAAAGCTGAAACTTTAATGAAGTTGGAATTTTTTTGTAAACTAAAAAAAGATACCCCTAAATTTTTTCAATATTTCCTAAAAAGGCCCTAGAGAAGAACCCTAATGAGCTTAATGAAAAGTTTCAGGATCCTATGTATGATAACCACCTTGGGTCTCCTTCTTTCAAAAATGATAGGGATTCTCTCATTAAAGACACCTCTAATAGGTCAATGGGTGTTTCTTCTTGTCTTGAAGCTATTGGTGATGTTTCTTTTAGATTTTACAACCATGTTCCTCTTGATGGGGATTTGGTTCATCCACTATTATAACAAAATTTGATCCTAGACAAAGGTGGATCTAATGATGCAAGTGACCGGGATTGTTGTCTTGATAGTTTAGATATATTATTTACTCATAATGAAAAATTTGAAACAAATCTTAACCCAAATCTTGATAATATTTCTTTTGACCCTATAAATTTTGACAGTTTGTCAATTGTACCTAATGACTAATTAGTTTCCAAAATTCAAGATATTGTTTCCAAGATAATGTTGATCTTTACGAGGAAAAAACTGATTCAACGATTGAATCTATTTATAACGAATTAACTTGGTTGCATTGTAAGGGGGAATTACTTTTTCCTCCAATCCTTATGAATTATTATCTCTAAAAAAGGAAGATCAACATAGTAATGATAATGTCCTACTATCCCCTGCTAAGATTGATCTACAATTGAGATCCCAACCCTCTATTCCTATTTTTCAATCCCCTACAAGAAAAAATCACTAGTTTCATTAGGAATGTTGGCAAGTTGGATTCTTTTTATGTCAACATATCTGTATGGATGTGTAGACACCTAAATTTGGTCAGGTGTACTAATCAAATCAAATGTGCATTTAATCAAATCAAATGGGAGTTAATTAAATCAAATGGGACTAAATAAATAAAAAATCAAAGGATCAATTAATAAAGACATCAATGAACTAAATCTAACACTAAAAGGGATTAATCAAAACTATGTAAGTGATTTAATCAATTAGTTATATAATTTAAATCAAAAATCAAATTCAACCCATTCCCTTACATGGCTAATTTAATTAATTAATTGAATTAGTTAAATCCTATATTATTTCAACAAAGGAGACATGATGTAGGAGCATCTTGGGTCCTTGGCAATCCTGCTCAACCAAAAATATGTTTGTTTTGTTCTCTATTTCTCGGGCATGTTTTTTCCAAGCTGGTCTTTGTTGCTCAGGTTTGTTCTCTGTCGCTCGGTTATGCTTGTTCTGAGTTGGTCTTTATTGCTTGGGTTTTTGTAGCTCAGGCATGCTTGTTTCCGAGTTCATTTTATGTCGCTCGGGTTTGTCTTCTGTTGCTCGGGTATGATTTACCCGAGTCATGTTCTGTTGCCTGAGTCACTCTATTGCTTGGTCATCCTTTGCCTAAGTTGTTTATTTTTGAGTTGGATCTGGTGGCCGAATTCTGCATTTAATTTCTATGGCTTACTTTATGTGGGGTCTCTCATTGGGATATGATTGGACCTAAATCTGGGTCTTACTTATGGATTTGAGTGCCAACCTCTCTGGTGGACTCTTGTGTATATTTTTTTCTTTGTTCTTAGTTTTAGGCATTAGTTTTAGAAGATAGAGAATCAAGTATTGAAATATTTGGAAGGCAGTTCTGTGACCTCGCATATATGAAGATCAATTTTTAATTCATTGAATGTATATGGCCCAAAATGGGAAGGCCTTACAGCCCTTCATATAATGAGTTCGATCAATTAATGAAAGGATTCCTACTTTTTATTCTCTCATTGTGTTGTTGTTTCTTCTGCATTGTCTCTACAAGTTGGTTTGGTAGTTGGGGAGAGACCTTGGCCCCATCTGTCATCCCTCCTTGCATCAGGTGGTATCAGAGCATTGGTGAGATCTAAGTTCCTTCTTGTAAACCCTAACCCTAGTTGGTGATATTGTTGTGGGGTAGTAGATTGCGATCTGACCTACAATTGTAGAGGGATTCAAGATGGTTCATGGGAGAGGAAATAAAGATCTAGGTCTAGCTGATATGCTTAGACAGATGGTTGCTAGATTGGAAGCTGTTGAGATAGCCTAGCACAAAGAAAGACATCTTGAGGATGTTAGTGATGATGAATTGGAAGAGGTTCAAGGTAAAGCTGCACCTACACCTGTGATGGATCAAGAAGATAGATTACTCAGAGCATTGAAAAGTTTGAAATCCACACCTCAGTTTAATCCTCCTGAGTGTAGTGGAAAATTGGATTATGATGAATTAATTGACTTGATAACTAAGATGGAAAATTATTTTGAATATGAGAATGTATCAGAGGACAATAAGATGAATATTGCAAGCACAAAGTTGAAAGGTCATACATCCTTATGGTGGGAACATCTATAATTGGATAGAAAGAAGAAAGGTAAAGACAAAATCAAGGTATGGGACAAGATGCTAAACAAATTGAAAGGCAAGTTTCTATCTTGTGATTCTTAGATTAACCTGATTAGGTGAATGAAAATTTTGAAGCAGAAAGATAGATCAGCAAAAGACTACACTGAGGAATTCTACAGATTGGACATCAGATCTGGACATGTTGAAGATGAGGTCGAAAGAGTAGAAAGATATCTTAATGGATTGAGAAGTTCTATACAAGATGAGACCAACTTGGTTAAGATGGAAAGCATTGAGGAGGCATATCAATTTTCCCTAAAAGATGAGGAGAACTTGAACAAAAGATATGAACAAAGACAAAGAGGCGGAGGAGGTAGATTCCCTAGAGGAAGAGGTAGATCTCATGGTGAAAATATTATATCTGAACCAGTCAAGTCAAATATAGAGACAAATCAAGACAAAGGAAATACTGAATGGAAAGGTGAAAGCTCATACTGAGGAAGAGGCAATTACTCCTGAGGTGGTTATAGAAGAAGAGGATTCCAAGTAACTTTTTACAATTGTGGTGAAGAAGGACATAAATCCTTTGAGTGTACACATGCAAGAAAGAAGATTGGTAGTAGTAGAAATGATTTGGTGCAAGAGGAGTCACAAAATGAAGCTGAGAAGGAAGGAAATCTAATGATCTGAAGGATTCTATGGAGTGAAAAGGATAAGAAAGATCCTATCAGGAAAAGTTTGTTCAAGACCAGATGTCAAGTTGCAAACAAAGTTTGGAAGGTGATTGTTGATAGTGGAAGCTTGGAGAATCTGGAATTTGAGGAAATGGTCACAAAGTTGTAGTTGGAGAGTATGAAGCATCTGAAGACCTATAAGATCTCATTGTTCAAGGATGAGCATACATTAATGGTAAGTGAACAATTTTTTGTGAATCTTAAAATTGGAAATTATTATGATAAGGTGTTGTGTGATATTATGCCAATGGATTGTTGCCATATCTTGTTGGGTAGACCTTGGTAGTATGATAGACATGCTATACATGATAGAAGGTTGAATAGATATTCTATTTAGGTTGATGGTAGAAATAATTTTTTGTTACCTTTGGTTGAAGAATCTATTGGTGAGATATGTACATCTGTGAAATTTTGTTTGATGGAAGGTAGACATTTTTTTAAGGATTTAAAAAGAAATGATATATGTTATGCTTTGCATCATAAAAAATTGAGTAAGAATACAAAAGATGACATTCCTACAAAAGTGGATAATTTACTCACTGAGTACAAGGAGATAATTTCAGATAATGTACCTGATGGTTTTCCACAAATAAGAGATATTAGTCATTGTATGGATCTGATTCCTGGAGCTAATTTACCAAACAAAGCACCACATAGGTTAACACTGGCCGAGAATGAAGAGCTTAACTAGAAAGTTCATGAATTGTTGAATAAAGGTTTGATCCGAGAAAGCTTGAGTCCATGTGTAGTACCAGCTATGTTGTCTCCTAAGAGGAATGGAGAATGGAGAATGTGCACTGATTCAAGAGAAATCAATAAGATCACGGTGAAGTATAGGTTTTTTATACCGAGAATGGATGACATAATGGATTATTTGAGTGGATTAAGATATTTTACCAAAATTAATTTGAAGAGTGGATATCATCAGATCAGAATCAGAGAAGGTGATGAATGGAAGACTGATTTCACGATAAAGGAAGGTTTGTATGAGTGGTTGGTTATGCCTTTTAGTTTAACTAATGCACCGAGTACATTTATGAGGTTAATGAATGAAATTTTGAAGAAATTATTGAATAAATGTGTGATTGTATACTTGGATAATATTCTGATATTCAATAAAACTAGAGAAGAGAATTTGATGCATATAAGGCAAGTGTTGCAGAGATTGAAAGAGGAAAAGTTGCTAATAAATCTGAAAAAGTGTTCCTTCATGAAAGAAGAGCTTGTGTATTTGGGGTTTGTAATTTTAGTTGATGGTTTGAAGATAGACCCTGAGAAGGTTGAAGCTATACTTAGTTGGCCTATACCTGAGAATATCAGTGAGGTAAGATCATTTCATGGATTGGCAAGTTTTTACAAGAAATTTATCATAAATTTCAGTTCTATTTGTAATGCTATGGTTGAGACAATGAGAGAAGAAAAAAGAGAATTCAAATGGACACATGGAGCTGATAAGAGTTTTGAGACTGAAGGTTGTTGAATTACTTGTGTTATCCTTACCTAATTTCAATAATTTATTTCAAGTTGAATATGATGCAAGTGGAAGTGCAATTGGAGCTGTGTTGACTCAAGAAGGTAAACTCGTTGTTTTCTTTAGTGAAAAGTTGAATGATGCTAAAAATAAATATTATGTCTATGATCAATAGTTCTAGGCTATTGTTCAAGCTATGAAGAAATGGAGACATTACTTGATGCCCAAATAATTTGTGCTGTATATTGATCATAAGGATTTCCAGTATTTGGGTAGTCAAAATAAGTTGAATCAGAGACATATGAAATGGGTAGAGTATTTGCCAAGTTTAAAATTTGTGATAAAGCATAAGAGTGGAGTTTCTAACATAGTTGCTAATGCATTGAGTAGAAGATCTTTATTGATTGAAATGAGATTTGAATTTCTTGGTTTTGATGACATGAAAAGTTTGTATGAAATTGATCCTAATTTTTTTGAGTAGTCGAGAGTGTGCAAAGTACTTAATTCAAATCAATCAAGTAAGTATGAAGACTATTTCATTTAGGGGATATGTCGTTCAAAGGTATTCAGTTGTGTATATCAAGAGGTTCAATGAGAACTAATTTGATTAAGGAGAAACATAGTAGTGGATTGGCTGGACATTTTGGTATTGATAAAACATTGAGTTTGCTTAAGGAAATGTATTTTTGGCCTCAGTTGTATACGAATGTTCATAAATTTGTGAAAAATTGTGGAGTTTTCTGAGTTTCAAAAGGAGTGAGTTAGAATACTGGTTTGTATACACCAATTGCTATTCCTGAGAAACCTTGGAGTGATATCAACATGGATTTTGTTCTCGACTTACCTAGGAAAACAAGAGGTAATGATTCCATATTTATTGTTGTGGATGGATTTTATAAGATGACACATTTCATACCATATAAGAAAAAATCAGATGCAATGCATATAGCAGATCTTTTCTTTAAGGAGATTGTCAGATTGCATGGATTATCGAGGAGTATCATCTCTGACCGAGACAGTAAATTTGTAAGCTATTTTTGGAGAACACTTTGGAAGAAGTTGGATACTGAGTTGAAGTTTAGTTCTACATTTCATCCACAGACTGATGGACAAACAGAGGTTGTAAACCAAAGTTTGGGTAATTTTTTGAGATGCTTAGTTGGAGACACCCCAAGTAATTGGGATTTGATGTTGGCACAAGCAGAGTTTGCATACAACAGTTCATTAAATAGAAGTACTGGAAAGACACCTTTAAGATTGTTCATGGCACGCAACCGAGAGGTATATCATATTTGAGAGATATTTTTGGTGAAGAGAAAAGAAGTGCTAAAGTAGAGGAATTTGCTGAGTTCATGAAGACATTGAGTGAGGATGTAAAATAGAAGCTGGAGAAAAGTAATAAGAAATACAAGGATAGTGCAGATAGATCAAGAAGACATAAAACATTTGAAGCTGGTGATGTAGTAATGGTTCATTTAAAGAAAGGAAGATTTCCTGTTGGAACATATGGTAAATTGAAGATGAAGAAATTTGGTCCTTGTAGAATACTAAGAAGATTTGATAGTGGAAATTCTTATGAAGTTGAATTACCTGATGACATGGATATATCACCTATATTCAATATTTTAGAATTATATGAATATCATGAACCTGATGAAGAAGTGACAATACCAAGTGATTATCCTAAGAAGAAGATAGAGGAAGTTGAACAAATTTTGAAACAGAGAGTTGCCAGAAGTACAAGAGGAAAGGAATACATGGAATATCTGGTAAAATGGAAGAATAGACCGATTGAGGAATCATCTTGGATTTATTAATCTATGTTGGATTCATTTTAGGTTGGACCTTATACATGATTCAGGGAATCATTTTATTGTAACCCCAGGTGTCTGATGCAGGAGCATCTTGGATCCTTGGCAATCTCGCTCAACCAAAAATATGTTTGTTTTGTTCTTTGTTTCTTAGGCATGCTTGTTTCGAGTTGGTCTTTGTCACTTGGGTTTGTTCTCTGTCGCTCGATTATGCTTGTTCTAAGTTGGTCTTTGTTGCTTGGGTTCTGTCGCTCGGGCATGATTGTTTCCAAGTTCATTTTCTATCTCTCGGGTTTGTCTTCTGTTACTCAGGTATGCTTGGCCCAAGTCATGTTTTGTTTCTCAGGGTGTTCTTTCCTTGAGTCACTCTGTTGCTTGGTCATCATTTTCCTGAGTTGTTTATTTTGGAGTTGGATCTAGTGGCTAAAATTTGCATTTAATTTTTGTGGCTTAATTTATGTGGTGTCTCTCATTGGGATCTGTGTGAACCTAAATCTGGGTCTCACTTATGGATTTGAGCTCCGACCTCTCTGGTGGACTCTTGTATATATTTGTTTCTCTCTTCTTAGTTTTAGGCATCACTTTTAGAAGATATAAGTTCAAGTATTGAAATATCTGAAAGGCAGGTCTGTGACCTCGCATATATGAAGATCAATTTGTAATTCATTGAATGTATATGGCCCAAACTGGGAAGGCCTTACAGATCAACATGTAATGAGTTTGATCAATTAATGAAAGGATTCCTACTTTTTCTTCTCTCACTATGTTGTTGTTGCTTCTGCATTGTCTCTGCAAGCTGGTTTGGTAGTTGGGAGAGCCCTTGGCCCCATCTGTCATCTCTCCTTGCATCAAGACAAGAAATTGAAGAGCCAATGAGAATCAAGAATGAAAGCACGTGGTTCATTCCAAACTTTGTAATTTTGATCACTCATTTGACCCTTTAACATCCTCACCATTCAATTTGTCTCTTTGTCCCAACCTTTGAGACCAACATTTAAATGGTCTCTCCATTTGAAACCATTTGAAAGCCTTCAACTCAACTAATCTTGAATCATGATCAACTTAACTCTACCCACTACCCTTGGGAAATCTTATAAATACCAATTATTTTGTGAGAATTACCAATCCTAGACAATCATGAGAAATCGCATCTACACTATAGATAAATCACTTTGAGATTATAAGCATTCTGAGCATAATAGGTGATGAACTATAACTGATTGAATGTTTGAAGATGACAAGTTGATGATTACTAAGTTGCAGAAAGTAAATGCAAGACATTAAATTAGTTAATGTATTGTATTTTCATTGATGTAAACATGATATAATCTAATTGGTCATATACATATTGTCATAGACTTCAAGAAACCAAAGAGATAAATTTTATGTTATCGGTAAACATCTAAAGCCAATGTACACCGAGTGACAGTAAACACTGACGGACAATGCACACCAACAAATAAAAAATCCTAAGTAGTTCACAGTGTATACCGAGCACTGCTACACTGATCATAACTAAAGTTAAACCTGAGAAGAACTAAAGGTAATGTTTGAGGACAATTGGAGTCAATTACCGAGCAAACTAAGAGTTGATCACCAATCAGAATTGGAGTTAGGAAATGACAAAATACTTAGCTGGCAGGAGCTATAATTAGAGTTAACTGATTGATTACTTTGTTTTCATCGATCAGATAAAACTAAGGATAAGGAGATTTAAAGCACATAAAACAAGAAGAGATTTGTGGAATAAATCAAAAGAAAAGCTTTAAAGATTAAAGTAATTCATGGTGAGATTTGTGGATCAAGAAAGATATCCACGTCAATAACAAGAAAGACAAGGACATAAGAATGGTGAAATCATGTCTATATAAAGAGACAAGTAATTCATTATGAAGAGAGGAATGTTGAGTATAATTATAGTGAAGATAGAAGTATTCATGCAGATCTGATCATACAGGCTGAAGGACAATGCCAAGAATTCTGCAGACACCAAGCAACAACATTCACCAAGAAGAAAGACCAAGGAGGGGAGAAAATGAACATAAGAGCATATTGATCAGAGAGGTATTATGGACTTATAATAGATCTGAAAATCTGCAAGTTTAAGTTGTATTCATGAATAGATCATTTACTATTTCATTTTAACAATTGATTCAAAAAATACCTTACCCGAGTGGGATTTTACAGTCCTCAATGTATTGAGATACTCAAGAGTATCAAAAGGTTTTTCTTGTTGACAACATAGTGAAAGCTCAAGTTCAAAAGACTAACCAATGGTTTTAAATCCTCTAACAAGGTCACACTTAATAGTGTGTTGGTAACCTTTAACAAGGTTGGCTCTTCACTGAGATCACTTCAGAAGAGTGAAAATTTTGGGTTACCGGTCCCAAGTGGTTTTTCCCTTAATAGGGTTTCCACGTTAAAAATCCATGTGTCAGATGTGTATATGGTTCATTTCTTTGATGTTTTTCTTTATACATTGCTAAAATAGGATTGGTTGGTAAACCCTAAGTTTATTTACTGATATTTGGTAAAGGCTAGGAAAAGATAAACTGCTAATTGGTAAAGCTTAAGAAAAAGATAAATAGTATATTCATCGAGCAGTATATATTTGATAAGATTACTTAAAGGCATACATATTGTAGGAATAAAGAAAATTAGAGGTTTTATATATGTGATATAAGTTTTGGCTGGATTATTGGATTAATTTTTGAGGCCACTGATTCACCCCCCNGGCCACTGATTCCCCCCCCCCCCCCTCAGTTATTCTAACAATTGGTATCAGAGCTTGTGTGCTTGGAAGAGAGTTTAAAGACTCAAGCTAAAGATCACAAGATGAGAAAAAGGGATGTGCCTAAGTTGAACAAATAAAATTTTGCATCATGGGAAAGTAGGATAAGACTCCACCTATCAGGTATTGAAAATGATGTCATACAGTACTTGGATAATGAATTTGTTTTAACTACTAGACCTCCAACATTTGATCAATTGAGAGAGAAACATGAACACAATTTTATGATTATAGAACTTGCTTCCTCACTCTCTAATGCTGAATTTGAAGATGTCAAATCATGCACCACTGCAAATCAAATGTGGGACAAACTCAAGCTAGTAAATGGAGAAGATAAAAATGTGCTGAGAGTTAAAGCTGAAAGCCTAAGAGGAAAGTTTGATGACCTCAGAATGAAAGAAGGAGAAAACATCACTTAGTAAATCTTCAGAATCAAAGAGGTTGCTAATGCTATCCAAGGAGTAGGAGGTTTACTTGAATAAAAAGTGGTAAGTAAAAATCTGAGAACCTTACTGCATGTTTATGCTATTAGAGTATCTTCCATTCAATAAATGAGAGCAGTAGCAAATAAAAATGTTACTCTAGATAGTTTGATTGGTAGAATTATTTCATTTGAGATGAATAACTTTGACAAAAGTCTCTTACCAACTATTGATTCTGCATTCAAATCTTCTCTAAAAATAAGTAAACCAAGTCGTAAACACACTATGAGAAATGATAGTGAAAGTGATAATGATGAACAAGAACTTGATGAAATTGAAGTATAATGGATAGAAGATTGCAAAGAGGAAAAGGAAAATTACCATTGGTATGTTTTAATTGCGAAGAAATTGGACACTTTGCTGCTAGATGCCCTAACAAAAGAAAAGAAGATAAAAACAATGACAAATCTTATGCAAAGAATTTTGACAGAAGTGATGACCGAGATTACTGAAGTAACCAACAATATAATAGAAGAGATAACCAAGAGTACAAGAACAAAGGAAATAAGGCTTTTTACCTGGATGAGAACAAAGCTGAAAATACTGACACTGAATCTGATGAAGCTATTGAGGTAGTATTTGTTTCTATGAAGGATGATTCAGACGATGAAGAAAGGCATGTTGAAACTGCACTCATATCTAAGGTTAGTAAAAATGATGTCTAGATTATTGATAGTGGTTGTACTCACCACATGAATGGAGATAAGGAAAAGTTTGAAACTTTGAATATTATAATCGTGGATCATTAAGAATGGGTAGTGACTCACCTTGTCTAGTTGAAGGTAAAGGAACCATCATGTTGAACAATCTGATCAGATGTGAAAATGCATATTGGTTGAAAGGAATTAACTATAATCTATTGAGTGTTTCACAACTGAATAACCCAGGTAACTGAGTTGCATTTGAGAACAAAAAGGCAAAGATGCATAATCAAACATGAAGGTTGATCGGTGCTGGTGAACAAATAAAAGGTAACCTATTTTATCTTGATGATATTAAAACAACTTTTTTATGGGCTAGAAATGAAGACATTTGGTTGTGACATAAAAGGTTATGTCATGTGAACTTTGACAACATGGTCAGGATAAGAAAGAAAATAAAAGTAAGAGGCTTACGAAGCATGTCAAAGGCTTGCCATGTCATGTGTAAGAATTGTCAAAAAGGTAAAATGACAAAGTCTAGTTTCAAGAGAAAAACCCACACATCTAATGCTATACACATCTAATGCTATTCTAGAGCTAGTCCATACTGACTTATGTGGACCAATGAGAACAAAGAGATATTATGGTGATAGATACTTCATTCTATTTGTTGATGATTATTCTAGAATGATGACTGTTATGTCCTTAAAAGAGAAATTGGAAGCATTTAAGATGTTTAAATGGTATAAAGCTATAGTTGAAAAAAAAAGTGGAAAGGAACTAAAATTTCTAAGATCAGATAGAGGAGGAGAATTTATTTCTAATGAATTTGCTAACTTTTGTAATGAGAATGGAATTACAAGAAAGGTTTCTGCACCAAGAACACCATAGAAAAATGGGATTGCTGAAAGAAGGAATAGATCAATTGTTGATTGTGCAAGAACACTAATGATTTAGAAAGGCATCACACAAACATTATGGAGAGAAGTTGTAAGTACTGCCGTCTATACATTAAACCAAGTTCAATTGAAGAAAGACACTACTAAGACACCTTATGAGCTATGGTATGGATACACACCTAATGTAAGTTACTTTAGAATTTTTGGAAGTCAATGTTACATTTTGAAAGATGATAGAAATGGAAATATTGACTCCAAAAGTTATGAAGGAATATTTCAAGGATATTCTACCAAAAGCAAGGCTTATAAATGTCTTAAAAAATCCTCTAACAAAATTATTGAAAGTGCAAATGTCAAAGTGGATAAATTTAATGAGAAAAATGATGAGGAAAGCAGAAAGGAAGGAGAAAATTACAATAGATTTGTCTACAGTGAAGAACCTGACACTTTGCTTGAGCAACAGTGTATCGCTACCAAGTGACAGAACAATGCAATCGAGCATCAAGCTGCACACACCAAAATTCAAGAAATTTCTCAAAATGATGAACCGAGCGATGAAGATCAAAATGAAGGTCAAGATGATGATCAGAATGATGAACAAAGATTTGAACCAGTACTTTCCAAGTATGTCAGAAGACACCATCCATAGGACCAAATCATAGGAGACAAAAGAGATGGAATGAGAACAAGAAGTAAGTCACTAAACACTAGATGTTTAATTTGTGACTTTGAGCCTAAATATGTTAATACTGCACTTGAGAATCAAGAATGGGTTAGTGCAATGAATAAAGAGATTGAGCAGATTGAAAAGAATAGAACATAGACATAATTACCTAGACCAAATGACAAAAATGTCATTGGTACCAAGTGGATATTCAGAAACAAGCTGAATGAGAATGGAGAAGTCACAAGGAACAAAGCAAGATTAGTATGCAAAGGGTATGCACAAGAAGAAGGTATTGACTATGGAGAAACCTTTGCACTCGTTGCTATACTAGAAGGAGTAAGAATTATACTTTCTTATGTTTCTTTCAAAGGATTCGAAGTATACCGAATTGATCTAAAATCTCCATTCCTAAATGGAATACTAGAAGAAGAGGTATACATTGAACAACCAGAAGGGTTTGCTGATCCTAACAAGAGGAATATGGTTTGTAGATTACATAAATATTTGTATGGATTGAAACAAGCACCGAGAGCATGGTGTGAAAGAATTCACTCTTATCTCATAAGTATTGGATTCATTAGAACAAGTGATAACAATAATCTATTTTTAAAAGAAGACACCGATGATAACATTTTGATTGCTGAAATATATGTTGATGATATCATATTTTTTCTTGGTCTACAAATTCTACAATAGGATGAAGGCATCTACATCACACAATCCAAATACATCAAAGAATTTATGAAGATATTCAAAATGGAGGACTCCAAATTAGTGGGAACACCTATGGCAACTGGATACAAATTAACAAAGGAAGACAAGACTATCGAGGTAAATCAGACCTTATATAGATCTATGATTGGCAAGCTAATGTATGTTCTACACACAAGACCAAACATAGCACATGCAATTGTTATAGTTGCAAGATTCTTTGCTAATCCAAAGGAAGCACACATGACTGATGTTAAAAGATTTCTGAGATATCTAAAGAATAGCAAAGACTATGGTCTGTGGTATAATAAAGAAGGAAAATTTGAGCTACAAGCAGGGATAACTTTAAGAAACCCCCCCTTAGGAAAATATGTAAAACCTTGGTGAATCCTAAACTATTTTAGGAGGAAAAAATTAATATTATTGGCGATTTTTTTAAATTTTAAAGGATAAAATATTAATTATACTGGTGATTTTTTTCAATCGTATGAAAATTTAATAAAATTTTGGCGAATCTTTCATTATTCAAGAAATCAGTTTATCGGACTTGAAGGATAAATTTTCCAATTTTATCGGGGCAATTACCCCGCAAATTTTCAATGGGGTTTTGGGGGCAGCGCCCCCAAGACGGGGTCAAGGGGCAGCACCCTTGCGGGGTCTAGGGGCAGCACCCTTGAGGGGTCAAGGGGCAGTGCCCCCGAAAGCTCAAATGAATTTTATTAGTTTTTTAAGAAACCCTAAGTTCATTTTATGTCATCTAACATGAACTAACACTATTTTTTATAACCATTGGATGATCCAAAATCAATGGCGTGAGACACAGATTCCACCAAAAGTCTCCGGAATAGAGACACATCACACATGTCAAATTTATTTCGGGCCAAAGTTTTAAAAGACATAAATTTCTATAGAAAGTCTCTGAAATAGAGACACATGTCAATTATATATACGTAACCCATACCCTAACCTTAAATGTTGACCACATATTGGCGAATATGCTTGTTAATTACGATAAGCTTTGGAAATTGTAGGCAAATTTTTTCAATCTCCTATGTCCAAAAATTAGATTCAATTGGCGATATTGTGAAAGAAAAGTATAAAATTACATAAACTGATACGCGATGGGCCCGGGAATTTGACCCAAATTATAAAGTTCAAGCGACACGGCCCACCTGATATACACATTATATTTGCCAAATTTTGGGTCCTTGACATGAGAGATTTGCCAAATGGTGAATATTCACCACTAAAGTTTTCCCTGGCTACAATTCTATACCAATGTTGATTGGGCTGGAAACATAGATGATAGAAAAATCACAACAGGAGGAGCATTCTTTATGGGTGACAAACTTGTCACATGGATAAGTAAAAAGCAAGGATGCATATCACAAAATATTGCAGAAGCAGAATATGTGCATGCTACTGCAAATTGCTCTAACATTGCATGGATCAAGTAATTAGTGAAAGGTATGAATATGGAAGTCCTTGATCGAGTGATTGTCTATTTTGATAATACAAGTGCTATCAACATTTCAAAGAATGCTATGATGCATGCTAAAATAAAGCACATTTCTATTAAGTATCATTACTTGAGGGAACAAGTAAAAGAGAAAGAGGTGATATTGGAATATATATAATCCAAAGAACAATTAGCAGACATATTCACAAAGCCATTAATAAAAGATACATTTGAGTACCCGAGGAAGAGACTAGGGGTCCGACCCTTGTCTAATGGCCACTAAACTGACATGGAGACTGCATCATCCTACACATTATCAGAAGGTCATTCATGTTGATGCAAGCAAAGAGATGGATTGTAATGATATATCAGGACAAGAAGGTACTTATCTAAACCGCACACCAGAGATATTGTTGGCTACTATAGAGCTATATTGCTGATGAAAAAAAAATATATACAATGATATATTTTAGTTTGGCATTGTTGTCAAAGGGAGAGATATACTTAATGAATATGGAGAGATGTACTCAATATATATATATATATATATATATATATATATATATATATATGTGAAATATCTATCTTGATCATCCAAAGGGACAGAAGAGAAATATCCATCAAGGAGTGAAATAGTCAAAGGGAGAGAAAGATTCAAAGAAATAACCATCCATCAAAGGGAGAGAATTGGAGAAAAGTTAACACTGCATATCTATCCAGTGAAGGGAATGAAGAATGAAGAAAGCACTCTGCAAGAATCAAATCTAAGCTAGAAGAGCTTACTGAGAGTCAGATATTTGTATTGGTTATAGAACAATAATTTTGGTATGATATGGCATGTTATACATTACATATTTCATATTTTTTTTTTAAGTATGTTGACATCAATGCCAAAGGGAGAGATTGATGAACTATAACTTCTTGAATGTTTGAAGATGACAAGTTGATAATCACTGAGTTGCAGAAAGTAAATGAAAGACATTAAATCAATTAATGTATTGTATTGTCATTGATGTCAACTTGATATAATCTGATTGGTCATTTACATATTGTCATAGACTTTGAGAACCAAAGAGATAAAGTTTAAGTTATTGGTAAACATATAAAGCCAGTGTACATCGAGTGATAGTAAACACCGATGGGCAATGCACACCAACAGATAGAGAGCCCCGAGAAGTTCACAATGTATACCGAGCACCACAACTATGAGCATAATTGAAGTTAACCCCAAGCAAATCTGAAGGTAATTCCTGAGGAAAATTGGATTCAATGACTGAGCAAACTAAGATTTGATCACCGATCAGAATTGGAGTTACGAAATGACAAAACACTTAGCCGACAGGAGCTATAATTAGAGTTAACTAATTGATTACTTTTTTTTCATCTATTAAATAAAACAAAGGATAAGAAGGAGATTTAAAGCACAGAAAACAAGGAGATATTTGTGGAATAAGTCTAAATCAAAGCTTTAAAGATTAAAGCAATGCATGGCGAGATTTGCGGATCAAGAAAGCTATCTACATCAAGAAAAAGAAAGACAAGGACATAAGAATGATGAAATCATGTATATATGAAGAGACAATTAATTCATTATGAAGAGAGGAATGATGAGTATAATTCTTGTGAAGATATAAGTCTTCATGTAGATTTGATCATACAGGCTAAAGGACAGAGCCAAGAATTCTACAGACATCGAGCAACAGAGAAGAAACAACATTCACCGAGCAGAAAGAACAAGGAGGGGGGAAAATAAAAACAAGAGCATATTTATCAGAGAGGTATTATGGACTTACAATAGATCTGAAAATCTGCAAGTTTAAGTTGTATTTGTGAACAAATCATTTACTTTTTGAGTTTAACCATTGATTCAAAAAATCTCCTAACCGAGTGGGATTTAACAGTCCTTAATATCAACATTATTAGATTTACACAATCCCTTAAATCAATTATTTTCTTATAGATTTGATTGTGTAAGTGTTTTTAGCATCAAAGTTTCGGATCACACTCCGTGATCCATCATTCGGATGAGATAGAGTGCAAGAAATGTAAAAATATAAGATGCAGACAAAGCCTCACTCAAAATATATATATAAAGGAAGGGGTAGAGAGGACACACAAAGCAAGGAGAGAGAGAGAGAGAGAGAGAGAGAGAGAGAGAGAGAGAGAGAGAGATGTGCAACTCTAAAGAGGAATGCAACTATAACAAGAAATGATTATATAAAAGAAAAATACACCCAAGAGAAAAGGAAGGAACTTAAAAAATTAAAAATTAAAAATGAAGATAAAAATAAACTAAAACAAACACAAATAATACATAAAGAAAAAATAAAATAAAAAGTAAAACAAACACAAAACACTTTGAGTTGGCCTCATCCTTGCGTCCAGGCCTTTCGATTTGTCTTGATACATCTTCTTACACTAGGGCAAGGGGTCGACAAGATGAGTGCATTAATAGACAGAAGAAGAAGTTCTTTGCACTTTTACACAAGAGTCATGGTAGGCATTCTTCATCTTCTCCACATTCTCTGTCAGCTCTTCCTTGGGTTGCTTCCTTGGTTCCACCTCATCTTCATTCCACATCTTATCTCTCATCCCCCCTTCCTGTGGAACCTTAGTCTATTGCTTTTGAAAATTGCAGCAACTGCGCTTCTCCAAACCGATGGTTTCAGATAGTTTACAGTCCCTCCTCTTCATCTATTCGACAAACATCACATGGTGGCCATTCAGACATACCTCGCAAGAACTAGCATGATAAGCCATACTCTACTCTCATGCACTCTCAGAGCATCATGCAACCTATTGGGTCTTCATTTATGGAGTTTTATGATCCGACCACAATGAATTCCACGTTATTGGAAGAGGTTTCTCAACATTCAGCATTGTAGAATTAACTGTCTGAAACTGGTTCGCGATGGGTCGATCTCCAATGTTCCTCAATGTTTGACCTTCAACATTCTTCTTCTTACAATGAATCTACACTAGCTGATAGAGGTACGTACACCTATCAAAATTATTCTCTATGATATGTTATCCAAGTCTTGCATTGATTTCTCTGACAATGGATCCTTGCAACATATCTCCCATCGAGCCCCTCCCGTGATTGATGCACATCCTAACAACAATCGCACCATTGTTGAACCTTCCCCATTGTATTCCTTACCTAAACTTGTCACCTCCAGCTTGATCCACCCTATTGCTTCCTCCCACATGTCCTCCTTGGATTTGAAGTCCTCCTCTTCTCTTCGTTCACACCCCTCCTTGTCTCTAACCTTGCGGTTAACTTACAAACTTCACCTCACCGCTCCCTCCTTAACTGTAATGTTAATTCTCTCCCCAACCCAACCTCACTTCAGTATTTGGGTTCCGCCATCATTCCTTTAGTTCCTCCTTTTCTTCACTCGGTGTGTGATTGGGAGAGAAAGTTAGTGGTCAATTTGTCTAATGCCACTATTGATCCCCTTTCTTTCAATTTTTTGAAATGGGGTCTTAGTTTTGGTCACACACAATGCACCATCCCTCACATTCATTTTCTCATTGAAATTGAGAATGCTATTCGTTATCTCCCTGGGAATGTTGCGGAAGAAATTAGGAAGGATTGTGCTATGGCTCTCAGACATGCCAAACTACCTAGGCGCAACATCCCTAGAGTGGAGATGCTTTCCTTCAAGAATTTAACTAGCCATAATGACATAGTGATCACCGAAGCTGACAAAGGTAATGCCACTGTCATTATGCTTAGGCAAGACTATGTCTCCAACATTATTGACTTGCTTTTTTACCCCACCAGCTACAAAACCCTTTCTTGCAACCCTTGCTCCAAGATTTTTAAAAAATTCAAAGCTGTTGTCTCCAACTCCTCCTTCGATGATGCAACATAGAAAAAATTGTTGCCTTCTAAGAAAGTAACACCTCGCATTTATGGGGTCCGAAAAATTCACAAAGGGGGCATTCCTTTGAGGCCCATTGTCGACAACATTGGGTCACCCACTTATTTTCTAGCCTCTCACCTTGCCAAGTTAATCTCGCCCTTGGTGGGAAAGTCTGACTCTTTTGTCAAGGACTCCAACCACTTTGTTCAATTTATCAAGGACACTAGGTGGGAGAATAATGATATATTGGAAACTTTTGATGTGGTCTCCCTCTTCACAAAGGTGCCTATTCTTGACTCGATTGAAATCATTAAGTGCAAGGTTAGTACAGAGATCGCCAATTTGGTTGAGATTTGCTTGCGATCCACATTCTTCTCCTTCCAAGGTGTCATCTATGAACAGGTTGATGGGGTGGCTATGGGATCCCCTCTCTCCCTGTCATAGCTAACCTCTATATGGATCATTTTGAGGAGATAGCCCTCCACTCCGTTCCCCTCAAACCAAGATGGTGGAAGTGATATGTTGATGACACCAATATTTTTTGGTTGCATGGGCTATAGACGCTTGAAGAGTTCCATAAGCACATCAACAACATTTGCCCAAGCATTTCCTTCACCAAGGAGCTTGAGTTTGATAACCAATTACCCTTCCTTTATTTTCTTCTCATTAAGAAGCCTAATGGTTCCTTTGATTTTCTGACTTATACCTCCACTCCTCTTCCCACCACCACCCCAGCCAAAAAATTGGTATCCTTAAGACCCTTTCCCTTAGAGCGCATAGAATTTGTGATGATGATAATTTAAATTGTGAACTTACCCATCTTCGCCAGGTCTTCAAGAGGAATGGGTATTCTAATAATCAAATTTTGAAGGTTCTCAACCAAGCTAAGTTATCCTACCATTCCATTTCCATTCCTAAACTCTCCCTTACCCCTCCTCCCTTGAATGTTTCCCTTCCTTTTGTGGATGGCATCTCCCAAAAAATTATCAAAATTCTTACTAGAAAGGGCCTTCGTGTTGCCTTCAAACCCCTTTCTAGGTTAAGGAATTTGGTCCCCCCTCTCAAAGACTCCAAAGACTCCTTTTTAGACTCTATAGTCTATAAGATTGTTTTTTCTTGTGGCACACCCTATATAGGCAAAACAAGTTGCTCTTTCAACACCAGAATCTGAGAGCATAGTGCTGACATTAAGCACGATAGGGTCCACAAATCCACCCTTGTCGAGCACTCTTCTTCGACCAAACATTATATATGTTTAGAGAGCACCAAGATCATGTCCAAGGAGGATAATTATTTCAAGAGGAAGCTTAAGGAGGCCATTGCAATAAACTACCATCCCATCAATCTCAATCAAGATGAAGGGTGGTCCATTAGCCTATCATGGAAACATCTGATAGGCACTCTCAACAACCACCATTGCTCTTGACTGTTCCCCCCTCCTCTCTCCCCCTCCTTTGGTGGCTAGTTTCGTGCCCCCCACCTCTTTCCTTTTCTTGTTTTCGTTGTTTTTTTGAGCTTGTATTTCCTTCCAGTTCTTGCTCCTTTCTGGTTCTTTAGTTTTTGTCTTTGCCCCTTTCTTCGTCTTGTGTTGGTTTATCTCCCCCCCCTTTTTTAGGTGTAGTTGGTTTCTAGATTTTTGTTGTCTCGTATTTGCGCTTTTGTAATTTTCATGATATATATATATGTGTGTGTGTGTATACATAAATATATACATATATATAAGTATATACATGTGTATACATACATATATATATATAT
>MU225641.1:1202404-1212871 GCA_018584345.1 Thuja plicata
TATGCACCTAGATTTACTTAAAGATACATATATGTGCATATATATGTATATATACAGACATACATACACACACACACACACACATATATATATATATGTATATGCATTTATATATATATTGACATATACAAACATATATATATTTATATATGTATATATACATATACATGCATATATATATATATACATGTATATAAACACACACACACACACACACACACACACACACATATATATGCACCTAGATTTATATTTTTTTAGCCCCTTTTTTATTTTTTCTTTCTTAATGTACTTTTTGTGTTTGTTTTAGTTTTATTTTTATCTTCATTTTTCAGTTTTTATTTTTTCAGTTCATTCATTTTCTCTTGGGTGTATTTTTATTTTATATAAGCATTTTTTTGTAGTTGCATTCCTCTTTAGAGTTGCACATTTATTTTTATTTTTTGTTTAGTTCTCTCTCTCTCTCTCTCTCTCTCTCTCTCTCTCTCTCTCTCCTCACTTTGCGTGTCCTCTCTACCCCTTCCTTTTTATACATCTTTTGAGTGAGGCTTTGTTTGCATCTTATACTTTTACCTATCTTGCACTCTCTCTCATCCTGATGATGGATCACGGAGTGTGATACAAAACGTTGATGCTAAAAACATTTACACAATAAAATCCAGAAGCAAATAATTGATTTAAATGGATTGTGGAAATCTGATAATGTTGATTGATACCCTTCATGGGAAGGAACTATGTTTAAAATCTAAGCAACTAGAGGTGTTAAGGATCAAGCTTATGAACAAAGTTGTAGACTTAGCCTATCTCAAATGATGCAGAGACTTAGATCTGATCCCTTGTTTTGTAAAAATTAGCCACCATTTATGGAGCGTTCACACCAAGCACATCTTCTTTTGGGTGGGTCTCTCCCTCCTCTGATCAGTCATCAAGTCTACGAGGAGGGTGATCAACCATCTTAGCACCATATGTTTTCCCCTTCACCTTGGGTTGGCCTCATCCTTGTGTCAAGACCTTTGGATTTGTCTTGATACATCTTCATATGTCACAGCTAGGGGTCAAAAAGAAGAGTGCATCAATAGATAGAAGAAGTTATTTTCACTTTTACACAAGAGTGATGCGGGCATTCTTCATCTTCTCCAAATTCTTTGTTGGCTCCGCCTTAGGCTGCTTCCTTGGTGTTGCCTCATCTTCATTCCACATCTTATCTCTCGACCTCCCTTCTTGTGGCACCTCATTCTATTTCTTTAGAAACTTGCAGCAACCGCACTTCTCCAAATTGATGCCTTCAGACAGTTTCTAGTCCCTCCTCTTCATCTATTCGACACACATCAGACGGTTGTCATTCAGACATACCTCACGAGAACCAGCATGATAAGTTAGACTCTACTCTCCTTCACTCTCAGAGCGCCATGCAACCTACTAGGTCTTCATGTATAGAGTTTTCTGATATGGCCGCACTGAATTCTACGTTATTGGAAGAGGTTTCTCAACATTCAGCATTGCAGAATGAAGTATCTGAAACTGGTTCACGATCGGTCGACCTCCAATGTTCCTCTCTATTCGACCTTCAACATTCTTCTCTATCCAACGGATCTACACCTGATGATAGAAGTACATACACCTATCACAATTATTATCATGGTATGCTTTCTAATCCTTGCATTGGTTTCTCTAACAATGGATCCCTGCAACATATCTCCCATTGAGCCCCTCCCATGATTAATGCACATCCTATCAGCAATCACATCGTTGTTGAACCTTCCCCATTGTCTTCCTTACCTAACCTTGTCACCTCCAGCTTGTGCCTCCCTATTGCCTCCTCCCACATGTCCTCCTTGGATTCAGAGTCCTCTTCTCTTCCTTCCACACCCCTCCTTGTCTCTAACCTTGCAGTTGATTTAAGGACTTCACCTCACCACTCCCTCCTTAACTCTAATGTTAATTCTCCCCACAACCCAACCCCGCTTGTGTTTTTGGGTTCTGCCGTTAGTCCTTTAGTTCCCCCTTTTCTTCACTCGGTGTGTGATTGGGAGAGAAAGTTGGTGGTGAATTTTTCTAATGCCCCTATTGATCCCCTTTCTTTCAATTTTTTTAAATGGGATCTTATTTTTTCTCATACACCGCGCACCATCCCTCACATTCATTTTCTCATTGAAATTGAGAATGTGATTCGTTCTCTCCCTGGGAATGTTGTGGAAGAAATTAGATAGGATTGTGTTATGGCTCTCATACATGCCAAACTACCTAGGCACAACATCCCTAGAGCGGAGACACTTGCCTTCAAGAATTTAATTAGCCATAATGACATAGTGATCACCAAAGCTGACAAAGGCAATGCCACTATCATTATGAATAGGCAAGACTATGTCTCCAAGATGCTTGACTTGCTTTCTAAACCCACTAGCTATGAAACCCTTTCTCGCAACCCTTGCTCCAAGATATTTAAAAAAGTCAAAGTTGTTGTCTCCAACTCCTCTTTCGATGATGCAACAAAGAAAAAAATGTTGCCTTCTAAGGAAGTAACACCGTGCATTTATGGGGTCCCAAAAATTCACAATGGGGGCATTCATTTGAGGCCCATTGTCGACACCATTGGGTCACCCACTTACTTTCTAGTCTCCCACCTTTCCAAGTTAATCTCTCCCTTGGTGGACAAATCTGACTCTTTTGTCAAGGAATCTGACCACTTTGTTCAATTTATCAACAACACTAGGTTGTAGAATAATGATATCTTGGTAAGTTTTGATGTGGTCTCCCTCTTCATGAAGGTGCCTATTCTTGACTCGATTGAAATCATTAAGTGCAAGGTTAGTACGGAGATCATCAATTTGGTTGAGATTTTCTTGCGATCCACATTCTTCTCCTTCCAAGGTGTCATCTATGAATAGGTTGATGGGGTGGCTAAGGGCTCATCTCTCTCCCCTATCATAGCTAACCTCTATATGGAGAATTTTGAGGAGATAGCCCTCCACTCCTTTCCCCTCAAACCCAAATGGTGGAAGTGATATGTTGATGACACTAATGTTTGTTGGTTGCATCGGCTTGAGACGCTTGAAGAGTTCCATAAGCATATCAACAACATATGCCCAAGCATTTCCTTCACCAAGGAGCTTGAGTTTGATAACCAATTACCCTTCCTTGATTTTCTTCTCATCAAGAAGCCTGATGGTTCCTTTGGTCATCGTGTGTTTTGTAAGGCCACCCATACCAACTTATACCTTCACTCCTCTTCCCACCACCACCCCATCCAAAAAGTTAGTACCATTAAGACCCTTGCCCTTAGAGCGCATAGAATTTGTGATGTTGACAATTTAAATTGCAAACTTACCCGTCTTCGCTAGGTCTTCAAGAGGAATGGGTATTCTCGTAAGCAAATTTTGAAGGCTCTCAACCAAGCCAAGTTCTCCTAACATTCCATTTCCATTCCTAAACTCTCCTTTACCCCTCCTTCCTTGAATGCTGCCCTTCCTTTTGTGGATGGCATCTCCCAAAAAATTATCAAAATTATTACTAGAAAGGGCATTCGTGTTGCCTTCAAACCCCTTTCTAGGTTAAGGAATTTGGTCCCCCCTCTCAAAGACTCCAAAGAATTCTTTTTAGACTCTGGAGTCTATAAGATTGTTTTTTCTTGTGGCACCCCCTATATAGGCGAAACATGCCACTCTTTCAACACCAAGATCCGAGAGCATAATGCTGACATTAAGCATGATAGGGTCCAAAAATCCGCCCTTGTTGAGCACTCTTCTTCCACCAAACATCATATATGTTTAGAGAGCACCAAGATCTTGTCCAAGGAGGATAAATATTTCAAGAGGAAGCTTAAGGAAGCCATTGAAATAAACTACCATCCCATCAATCTTAATCGAGATGAAGGGTGGTCCATCAGCCTATCATGGAAACCTGTATTAGGCACTCTCAACAACCACCATCGCTCGTGATGGTTCCCCCCCTCCTCCCTCCCCCTCCTTTGGTGGATAGTTCCATGCCCCCCCCCTCTTTCTTTGTCTTGTTTTGGTTGTTTTTTTGAGATTGTGTTTCCTTCTAGTTCTTGCTCCTTTCTGGTTCTTTAGTTTTTGTCTTTGCCCCTTTCTTCATCTTGTGTTGGTTTCTCTTCCCCCCCTTTTTTCAGGTGTAGTTGGTTTCTATATTTTTTTTGTCTCCCATTTGCGCTTTTGTAATTTTATTTATATATATATATATATACATATCTCTCTCTATATATATGTATATATATATATTATATGTATATGTATATATATATATATATATATATATATATGTATGTATATATGTGTGTGTGTGTGTGTGTGTGTGTGTGTGTGTATATATATATACTTGGGAAAATAGCATAATCCTCTAGTTTAATTAAGAACTAAATTCGAATTCAAAATTTAGGTTCCTATAAAAGAATTTAACCAACATTTTGAGAAATTTGAGTTCATTTTCCCCAATTTCTATTTAACTCTTAACCTAATATTTGAGGTTCTGATTTTCCATAAAGGAAAATAGCATACTTCTCTAACCAAGTTACAAATTGGAGAGAAATTGTGTTAAGTTCCTAGAATTGAAAAAAAAATTAGTTGAACGCATAAGGAAACCTACAAAACCACTTGTTAGTAGTTTCATTACATCTCTTTAGACAAGGAAGTGTTTGACAACGTCCTATAAGAAATCATTAAGTTGCTTAAACAATCAGATTCATCCAAAAACATGCAAAGTGAGCTGATTAGTCATCAAATTCATCAATAATGTAACTAAGCTAACCAAATGCGATTTTCTTTCCTAAATGCAATCCAAGATTAACTAAATGCGAGAAAAGATCCTAAATGCGATCATTTACCATAAATGCGATCTGGATTTTACCCAAGGAGAGATTCCACCAGATGCGATTCAAGATTTACTGGATGCAATTCAGGATTACTCGAATACGAGCTTCTTTCAGATGTGATCTTCTGCTTCCAAATGCGAGTCTTCCTCAAGAACATAAACAAAAAGGTCATGAATTAACTTAAAAATTGCATAAAATCCAGGGCTCTACCCCATGGTGGGTCAAGAAATGTGTGTGTGAATTATGTACCTATAAGCTGCAACACAACACTTAAATATGTCATTTCATCAATGGTTAGAAATATGGAAATCAATCGAAAAGAATAAGGAAACCATTGAAATCAACATATTGCTTCCTATCTAGAAAGAGTATAGTTTAATCTATAAGTTTGCCCTATGATTATGCATTAAACCAGTGACACATTTAGTCCTAGAATGGAAGATTCATTATGAAATTGAAGCTATCTATCATGCAATTCATGCTTGGAAATGATGCAATGATTCATTAAAGCATAAATGGAAAATTTATCTAATTAGCTATTTGAAATTATGAAATTAAAATGACAGCATAAGAGTGCAATTATAATTCTAAAAATTGTGGACCTATTGAGCTCAAAATTGACTCCTTTTATGAAAGAATTTTAGAAATGAGTGGTTGAGATCAACTTGTGAGGAGAGGTGGGGATTGAATCTTTGGTGATCCATGTGAGTGAACTCTCATTGGTTCATGGATTGAATTTCCATGTACAAGTGATGAGTTGTATTTAGAGAGTTTTATTAATTCCTTTTAATTAATTACTTTAGCCAATGATTTGATTGGGTTGATTTGATTTAATTGGCCAGGGTAATTAATGTGAGGTTAGTGATGAAATCACTGTGATTTAAGAAGATTATTTTTATTTTTTGATGAATTATGCCAATAGTCAAATAGTTGGATTGACATAATTGAGGGTATGATCACATTTAGGGAAAATATGATCTCTAGTTATATCATACCAAATTAGGGTGGTTACAACTAGAGACGGCTAATGAGATTTGGGAGAAGTTGTAGACCTTTTATGAAGGAGATAAGGAAGTGTAGGTTTCCAAGTTGTAGAGTTTGAAGGGAGAGTATGAAGCCTTGAACATGAGTGAAGATGAGAATATTTCCTCTTTCAAGCTTAGGTTGAATGAGGTGGTGTGTGCTATTAGATGTGTTGGAGGTACTTTAAAAGATGAAGATATTATTGCTAAAATACTGAGATCCTTTCCTCCTACCTATAGGTACAAAGTTGCTGCTATTAAGGAGATACAGATAATGAAAAATATAATAAGAGACAAGTTGGTTGGTAAGCTTACTACTTTTGAGCTAGGAGAATTTGGTGGTGCATTTCCTAAGGTGGAACCAGCATTCAAAGCTACTATTTCTTGAAGGGACAAGAAAATATATGATTCGGGAGAAGGTTCCTCAAGGAAATGGTCTAGATATGAGAAAGAGATGAAAGAGCTTAAATAAGAGGAGAGAGAACTTCAAGAGTTGGAAGCACTAATTTCCAAAATATTTAAGGTTTGGGTAAGTATAAGGGAAATATGCCTCTTAAGTGTTTTTCATACAATAATATAGGTCATTTTGCATCTAGATGTTCGAAAAGTATTCCTAAACCTAGGCCTAACAAACCTAGTTTTCCCAAAAAGTATTACTATTGTTATTGATGAATGGGTAATAGATGATTAATTAGATGATGTAAACAAGAGTGATGATGAATTTGTATTTATTTCTATTAAAAAAGAAAACTTTGAGCCTACTGTTTTTGCTAGTAGTGTTGTTGAGGAGAAATACCTAGCCGCTCAAGTTGTTGAAAAAGATGAATGGGTGCTAGACAATGGATTCTCTCATCATATGAGTGGTGACAAGAGAAAATTTGTGAGTTATGAAAAGTATGATGGTGGTATTGTGAAGTGTGGTGACAATAATGGTGGTATGATCATAGGTAGAGGTTTTTATTTCTTTAGATGGAAAGAATAATATAGATGATGTATTGTATGTGGGAGGTTTGAAAAACAATCTTATTAGTGTTGGATAGTTGGTAGACAAAGATTATGGTATGCATTTCAAGTAAAATAGATGCAAGATCTTGAATGACTTCGAGATAGTGATTGTAAAAAGATCAAAGACAAAAGGTTACATATTTCATTTGAATAGTTGTTAGAAAAGTTGCTTGATTGCTCAAATAGATAAAATTTGGTTATGGCATAAAATTTTATGTCATGTGAACTTTGAAAACATTATGGTGATAAGTTCTACTCATGATGTTAGAGATCTTCCTAGGATGAAGAAGCCTGCTAACACTATTAACAAAGAATGTCAGTTGGGTAAGAAAACTAAAATTACTTTTAATGCCAAAACTAAAAATTCAAATGGATTATTAGATCTTTTCCAAAATGATTTGTGTGGTCCTGTAGGAAAATAAAATTTCAAGGTGATAGGTATTTCATGTTTCTCATTGATGACTATTATGGGATGGTATGGGTAACTTTCTTGAAAGAGAAGTCTGAAGCTCTTGAGAAATTTAAGATCTTTAAGATCATGGTTGAGACTGAGACAAGGTTTAAGCTCAAGTGTCTTAGATCATATAGAGGTGGTGAATTCACATCCATTGAGTTCAAATCTTTCTATGAGAAGCATGTGATAAAGAGATAATTTTCTGCTCCAAGGAATCCATTTCAAAATGGAGTGGTGGAGAGGAAAAATAGGTTTATTCTTGAAAATTCTAGGACTATGGTGCTTGAAGAAAATGTTCTACAGACATTTTGGAGAGAAGTAGTTAGCACTGCAATATACACTCTCAAGCGAGTGCAAATCAAAGGAGATACATGTAAGACACCTTGTGATATATGGTGTGGAAATATGCCTACAGTAAGGTATTTCAAAAATTTTGGTAGTAAATTTTATATCAGGAGAGATGAGGATATAAGGAAATTTTATGCAAGAATTGATAATGGTATATTTCTTGGGTATTCTACCAAAATAAAGGCATAGAGGTTCTATAATAAGAGGTTGAAGAACATAGAGGAGAGTGTTGATGTTAAAGTGGATGAAATATTTGAGAGTCTATGTAGACATTTTGGATATGATTATGATGATCAGATTGACTTTGGCAGCCAGGGAAAACAACATCAAGTTCAAAACCAAGACCAAAGTTTTTTGGTGAGTGCAGATGATGATGCTTGTACAAGTGAAGATGAAGAAACATAAAAGTCAGAGATAAAGCCAAAGAATTTGAGGTATGTAAGATTAAATCATTATAAGGATTAGATTATTGGTGATAGGGACAAACGTGTTCAGACTAGGAGAAGGATTGTTGAAGGTCATATTTTCTTAATATCAAAGATTGAACCCAAAGATGTGAGTGAAGATTGCAAAGATGATCATTGGGTGAAATCCATGGAATAAGAGTTGTTGCAGATTGGGAACAACAACACAAGGATTCTTGTTCTCAGGCCTAAGGACAAGAATGTTATTGGTACCAAGTGGGTGTTCAAAAATAAATTTAATGAAGATGGAGAAAATGTCAAAAATAAAGAAAGATTGGTACGCAAAGGATATTCTCATATGGAAGGAATTAACTATGATGAAACTTTTTCTCCGGTCAAAAGATTGGAATAAGTGAGATTGTTTCTTGCTTATGTTGCTCCTAAGAACTTCAAAGTCTATCAAATAGATGTCAAGTCTACATTTCTGAATGGTGAGTTGGAAGAATAAGTACACATAGAGAAACCAGATGGTTTTTAGTTGACTGATCAACCTGACATGGTTTTTCAATTAAAGAAACCATTATATGGGTTGAAGCAAGCTCCTAGATCTTGGTATTCTCGACTGGAAAAATATCTACTAAAGCTTGGTTTCAACAAAGGTACTACTAATAGTAATTTATATTTAAAGATAGATCATAAGGACATTTTGATTGTAGAAGTAGTTTTTGATGACATCATCTTTGGAGGTAATGGTAACTTTAGAAAATAATTTAAAATGGAAATGCAAAGTGGGTTTTAGATGTCCATGACAGGAGAAATGAAATTCTTTTTGGGATTGAAAATAACTCAGTCTGATGATGGGATTTTTATATCTTAACCTAAGTATGTGAAGGAACTATTGAATAAATTTGGAATGGATGAATCAAAACCAATCGGTACTCCTATGGTAACATGATGAAATTTAACAAAGGATGATAAGTCCCTTAAAGTAAATCAGTCTAGACACAGGTCAGTGGTTGGTGGCTTAATTTTCTTTACTCATACGAAACCATATATCATAAACGATGTGTGTCTTGTGGAAAGATTTCAAACAAATCCTAAGAAAATTCATGAGGTAGATGTGAAGATGATATTCAAATATCTAAAAGGGACAGAGGACTTTGGGATATAGTACCCTAAACAAGATGAATTCACTTTATGTGCATATATAGATATTGATTGGGAAGGTGATGTTGATGATAGGAAAAGTACAAGTGGTGGCACTTTCTTTTTGGGAAGAAGATTGGTATCTTGGATGAGAGAGAAACAGATCTCCATCTCCTTATTTATAGTTGAGGTAGAGTACAATGTTGCTGCTAGAAATTGTACACAAGTAGTTTGGATGAAGAAGATGTTATCGGGCATCATAGTTGTATTTGATGAGCCTATTGTCATATGTTGTGATAATTAAAGTGATATTAATATTTCTAAGAATCTTGTGCATCACTCAAAGACAAAGCACATATCAATTAAGTTCCATCTTCTGAGAGAAGGTGAATGAGAAAGAGGTCAGATTGGAGTATGTAGCTACCAAGGAACATGTTGCGTATATTGTCACAAAGCATTTTCCTTAGGATACATTTGAGTATCTTAAAGGAAAGATGGGGATGATTTTCCCTCCTAATTAGAACTGAGATACAGAGGTTTGCATCAGTCTCGTGGGATTCAAAGTCTTATTTTTGAAGATTTGGATTGGTGTGTGGAGGCTTCTACTTAGTGGGAGTAATTAGTTTTACTTTTTGAGTTGGTCCTTATAGTTCTCAAGATGAGTAGAAGCATAATTGAGAAGATGTGATGTTAATGTCTTTGTCATTGATGTCAAAGGGGGAGAAGAGGTCATGTGAAAAACTCTTGGGGTGAGAGATCAAAGGGGAAGTTGTTGATATCTTGTTTTTCACATCATATGTTGTCATCAATGCTAAATGGGGAGATTGTTGGAAAGTTAGATGTGTTATCATTGATGTCAACATATTTGTAGGGATGATTGTCGAATGTCAACATATCTTTTTGAAAGTGATGCAATCTTCTTAGTGTGACAGTGTTTGAAGATCAATGGTTGTGTATGTTAGGAAGTGAAGATCAGTGGTTGTGGACATTAGAGAGGTGTTGAAGATAGTTTGAAGATGATTATTCTCATGCTTTAGAGGTCCTCATGATGAATTGAAGTTCAACATAATAAATATGGTGACTGGTGTATATGATAAAAAGTATACCTGCAAAGACCACTAAAACATGCAAATGTTAGAGTTAGTCATTAGAAACAAAGATTCAAGAAGTTAGCATGTTTATAATGAAATCTAAAATAAGAACCTTTCACCACAACTTCCGATGAGCCAAACAAGTGCACCCAAGCCTTGTTGATTTGCT
>MU225641.1:1225732-1242245 GCA_018584345.1 Thuja plicata
CTTGAGCTAAAGGTTTAACATTCAAATTCACAAGGTGAGTAATACTACGTAAGAAATTAATACCTTGATCATTATCACGGAGAACTTTTTTAAGAGCCTCTATAGCTTGGATGGAATCTTGATTATGGTTTTCTTGGATAAGCCAATTACCCATTTTATCAAGTTCGGTTGAAAGGTTTTGCACTTGCTCAAGAGGAACTCTTAAAGCATCATCCTCATCATGACATAAGTGAGAAGAGTTATGCTCCATAGAAGGATTGGAATCATGAGGTATCACATTGTCATCCAGGATCCTAAGGAAAGGAGTGGAAGACTCGGGATCAAAGGAACCCATAAGTCTACGGCTTCTTCTAACCGGGATACTATAAGTAGGACTAGATGTAGTAAAGCTCATACACCAATACAATGCAAATGAACTTACAAAACTTTAGATCTATGTAATTGAAATGTAATTTGAAAGAACATGCAAGATCTAACATACACAATGCAAATATAACACCAAAAAGAAAGAGTTGTCTATCGCGGGTTCACCAAAATGTGATGTGGTGAGATGAGGGTGTGTTAAGGACAAAACATAAAGATTGGAAAGGAGGTTTAATTAATTGATTAATTGTTAAAGTGTGTTGAAATCCTTAACCCTATTTCACATCATACACTTAATTGAATTTGATGTTGATAGTATATTGCAATTGTGATTGTGATTAAGGGAAGATAAGATGCTCCTTTCTTTCAACCTCAAATACACAAATAAGAGATCCAATTTTGATCAACCTAAAAGGTCAATACACAAATGAATCCAATATTTGGAAAGAGACCAAGAAAGGGGATCCTAAATTCTATAAATTGATTGATTCATATGATTAATGATAGTTATTGAAAAGAATGGGAGAAAGTACCAACCTTACAAAATGGCAGATTAAAGATTGCTATTTTCTGGGATCTGTAGACTGTTTCTAGAGATGCCAACAATTGATACCAAACCGGAACAGAGAGACGGACAAAACCCAGAAATATTTTTCCATTCCGATGTCGTCTTATGAAAAAGGTCGACCCTGTACCACTTTTGCCAACTCGACTTGCTCAACTCCGAAAGTGTCCCTGTTCGCACAGTCCGAAAGAAATCCGAAAAGGGTATCGAAATCTGGCCTCCGATTTTCAGTCCCGAACCTGTAACTGTAAGAAAAATGTTTGTTTGTTGGGGGAAAGGGGTTTGCCTTGGTCAAACCCTGGTTTTGGAATTAACCTTAAATATATAATTGAAATTGCAAAAGTAAACAAAGTAAATGTATAAATTCACCTTGCTTGTAATGTCCTTGTGGTGGATTCAAATCCGTGAATCCACAAGTATGATTCAAAACATGGAATGTAGAATGGGAGGATGTCTTCAATCTCTTTCTTGTAGATCTCCAACACCAAGTCTTGAATGGATTCTTGAACTTGACAAGGGCTTTGGAAGAAGATAGAAAGAGAGATCACCGAAAGGGCACTTTTTGGCTTGAATCCTTCAATGGCCTCCAATGGATCTCCTTCATGCAAATGGATACTTGAGAAATGATGGATGCTTGCTTCAAATCTTGCCTAATTGCTTGTTTGGACTTCACTTCATAAGAATGCTTGATGCTTGATTAGAAGACTTCAATTGCTTGATCGTAGTTATGCATGCTTAGTTAGAGAAAATGAGAGGAGAAGGCTCCCTTTTATATGAATTTAGGGCACAATCTCCTAAGGAGGCCTACATAGGATAATTATATCCTCATTTAAGCCTTTACCCCTAGGAGAGGACCAATAATAAATATGATTTAGGAATCAACCAATTCGGAACCCGAAACAGCCAACCCGGAAGCGGGAATGAACTTTTTGTGAAGACCGACATCCCAAAAACTGTGGGATTCTGGGTTTTGGACCCTGGGACAGGGTCGAGGTTGACCCTGTCCTAGGACAGGGTCAAGGTTGACCCTGTCCTAGGACAGGGTCGAGGTCAACCTAGTCCCAGAAGGTTGACCCTGTCCCTGTATCCCAGAAATAGGATTCTGCAACCCAAAATGTAGAATTTAGGTCAAGAAATGAAGGTTAGAAAGGCAGGTCAGGGGGGAAGCCATGTCAAGATTAGGAACCCATTTAGAGGTGCTTGTCATGACCCTAGACTACTCACTTGGAAGGCTAAACTAGTCTCCTATGGAAGTGCTTCCATTTTCTGACTATACATGTACAAAATCAGAGGACGATCAACAACAGGTGGTACTAGCACAGGTAGATTAGCCAGATAGCCTTTCAGTTTCTCGAATGCATTTTGACATAAGCAATCCCATTGAAACTTGATATTCTTGCGTAGGAGATGAGAGAATGGATGCACCTTATCTGCTAGTTGTGAGATGAATCTTTTGATTAATTGCAATTTTCCTTGTAAACTGCGTAATTGCTTCAATGTTTTGGGTGGTGGCATCTCTAGGATTGCTTTCACTTTCTTTGGATCAAATTCTATTCCACGTCGTAACACAATGTATCCTAGCAACTTACCAGATTGTACTCCAAAGACACACTTCTTAGGATTCAGCCTTATATTATACTTCTCTAATCGCTCGAACAATGGTAGTGAGGATAAGAATATGTGATTCCCTTGTTTTGGATTTGCCTAAAAGATCATCCACATAATCTTCCATGATGACATGTAAAAGGTCATGAAAGATGGTAGTCATTGCTCGTTGATAAGTAGCTCCAGCATTTTTAAGGCCAAAAGGCATCACCTGATAACAGAAGGTACCCCAAGGCGTTGTGAATGCGATCTTGTGCTTGTCTTTTGGTGCTATTCTTATCTGATTGTAACCGGAGAAGCCATCCATAAGTAACAACATTTCATGTCCTACTGTCAAATCCACTATAATATCAATATTTGGGATTGGAAAATCATCCTTGGGACATGCAAGGTTCAGGTCTCTAAAATCAGTGCAGATGTGGATACCCCCAATAGGCTTACCTACTGGTACAATGTTAGAAACCCATTTAGGATAATAAATTGGTCTGATCACTTCAACGTCCAACATCTTTTGAAGTTCTACTTTGACTACCAATGCAACTTGCGGATGCATCTTGCAAAGTTTCTACTTAACAGGTTTTACACTTGGATCTACAGCAAGATGATGTATGACAAGATCTGTATCTAGCCCAGGCATGTCTTTGTAAGTCCAGGCAAAGTTGATTTTGTGTTTATGCAAGAATGTTGTCATGTCTTTCTTTTCCTGATCACTGAGATAAACTGCAATGTAGGTGATGTGTGGATCTTCTTTTGTGCCTAGGTTGATTGAAATAGTATCTTTGATGATCATAGAGGACACTTCTGGTTCTGAAGATATAAACGGAAAGTCAGCCTCTCCCTCCTCTAGTGCATTAGAAAGGTTTTAACTAGAGGAAGTGTCCTTTATTTTATTTTTCTCTTCATCCAAAGGTGCTTGCGAGAGGTTTTCACCAGAGGGTGTATTTTCATTTTTTTTTATTTTCTTTTTCATTTTTGTGACTGAGAGAGTTGACTTGGCTACCAAAGTAGGCTTGTTCACTGTAGTGGATCTGATGTTCATATTCTCAGAGATTCTTTAGTCCAAAGAGGGATAAAATTGCCTCATCCGAATCACAAATGTCCAAAGCTAGTGGTGAGTCTTGCTGATCCCAGTCAATTAATTCAAGGTTTGTGGGGTAGATGAGGGGACGAAAGGTCAGCTTGGGTGATAGTGAAGACATGATGGTTTTCATTTAGGTCATCTTCAATATAGGGGAAAGGAATTTCAAAGAACTCTTCCTCAGTGTCTGAATCTGAGGCAACTAGACAATAATCCTTAGCGAAGTTATTCTTGGTCTCTACGGAACCCAATCTATGTCCTTTAGGATAGCCTTTGGCTGTTATAATCTTCTTCTTACCTATTTCATTAGCTCCCAGGCCAGTACCATGATATCCCATACTTTTGACAATGGGATTAACCTTAGGATACTTTCCTTTGGGGAAAATTACAGGTCCTTCTTCATCACTATAGATCCAATCAAGGATAATGTATTCCATGTGTTCATCTGATAGGGACCCCCAATGTTCAAAAATAGTTGATTTGCAGCACATAAGCACTTTATCTTTAGAGAGGGGTAATGGTGATGGTCTTCCATAAGACTTTGGAGACAAAGGGAGTTGCCGAATACATAGAGCACTTTCAAATTTATACTCTCCCATGCGTTGATCTGTAAATGTGGCCTTTGCTTTAGATGAGGAGGGTTTGTCTTCAATTACCTTGTCTTCAGTAACTTTTTTCTTTCCTTTGGATTGCTCATCTGGTGTGTCTGATGTCTTTTTTGGAGCTAATGGAGTGTTTGAAATAGGGGTTTCTTGATTGAAGTGTCAGCCAAACTCATTCAGTGGACAATAGTTAGATTGCTTTCCTTCCAATCTCTTGCAATATTGAAAGGGCTCAGGATCTCTAGGAATTGTGATTTCTCTACCGTGATGTGGGAACTTTAGACATTGATGATAAGTAGAGGGTACACCTTTGATAGCATGTATCCATGGATGTCCCAGCAAGATGTTATAAGGTATATCTAGATCCAGTACATGGAAAACAGTTTTAATCAGGGCTGGGCCCACTTGTAAGGGTAGTGCGATCAAACCCTTGATTTCTTGTTCTCGATCATCATAGGCCTTTATTGTGATTTGTTTCTCTGCATCAATGAGGTCCTCAGAAAGATAGATATTACAAATCATTTTCAATGTGCACAAATTCAAGCCAGATCCACCATCTATAAGGATTCATTTTATTCTTGTGGATTGGATTTTTCCTTGTATATGGAGGGACTTATTATGATGAGGGTCAGGACCACCAAAGTCCTTATTAGTGAAGATGAGATGTTCTTGCGTGGCTAGGTTCCCTATCATAGCTTTGTGCAATGTTGATGTTCTCAGGGACACGAGATTCATTTAGAGCTTTATCAAGGATTTCTCTGTGAATTGGTGAAGTTGTTAAGAGCTCTAGAATAGATATCTGTGCAGGCATCTTTCATAGCTGGGCCAATAAGTCAAAGTGTGAAGCAGGTTGAGTAGCAATAGATGGCGCAGCTGGTGGATTTACAGATGTAGAAGGTTTATCAGCTGCTTGGACAGTGACTCTGGCTCTACGTGTAGTAGCATTACAATTAGCAGCTTTAAGGATTATGGTATTAACATGCATGTCAGTTTCTTCAATGCGGCCACAAAGAGAGTCAAACCCAAAGATATCATTTTCACTTAAACTCCCACACGTTTGATCATGGTTTGTAATAGTATTGGTAGAATAATCATATGAGATTGTGTTTGATGCATTGTTTTGATTGCGAGGGGGGAAGGGCTGATTGTAGACTTTGAGTTTCACATTAGATGAGGATGCATTCTGACCTTCAACTTCAATTTTCCCATCCTCAATGAGATCTTGCACAAAATGCCTAAGCTTCATGCATTTCTTGGTATCATGTCCCTTGATGCGATGATAATCACAGTATTCATTATCTCTATACCAAACAGGCTTAGGTTGATTCTCAGCAAATGGTGGCGTATTTGGATAGACTATCATTCCTTGATCCACAAGTTGTTTGAAGATTACATCTAGAGGTTCTGCCAAAGTTGTGAATTATCGCCGTTGTCGATTGTCGTTATTGTTGTTGTTGTTGTTATTTTAATTATTGCGAGGAAATAAGAATGATTGATTGCGCGATTGTTGATTGTTGTTCTGATTTTTGTTGTTGTTGCGATTTTGATTTTGATTGTTATTGTGATTGTTTTCATTGTTATTGTTGGATGCTTGAACATTTTAAACATGCTTGACATCAGTCACTCCATCGTTGACAACTCCTTTGTTTTTACTCCAAAATTTTGGTTTATCATTGTTGGAGGGAGTATAATGTTTAATGCTACCTCTTTGCAAAAGGCCATCTTCAATGTCTTTTCCCTTCTTGATAAGGGATTCAAAGGTGTCAGGTGAAGTCATTTTCATTTGGAAAGACATCTCAGAGATTAAATTATTTGTGAAGATGTCAATTAAGTGACTATCAGGTATTTTCCATGGCATGCAATTTGCAATATGTCTCCATCGTTGTAAGAAACTAGCAAAGGTTTCTCCATTCTTTTGTTTAGTATTGTACAAATCGCTAAGTGTTGCTTGATGCTCAATTTAATATGAATATTGTCCTACAAACTTCTCTGTAAGATCAAAGAAAGTAGAGATTGACCCATAAGGAAGGGCCATGAACCATTCTAAGGCTACGCCATCAAGACTCCTAGTGAAGAGTCTTTTTAGGTAATTCTCATTATAGGCGACCTCTTGACACAATGTAAAATTCTTTGAGATGTTGTAGAGTGCATGTTTCAACTTTATATTTCTCAAATTTCGGCATCTCAAAGTTTGGTGGGAATGGTTGCATTGTGATAGACTTGTCAAATGGATAGGGACAAATCTCTTCAAAAGAAAACTCCTTCTTGCCCCCATTCTTTAAGCCTTGTATGATGTTTTTGAGCTCATTGAATTGTTGAGTGAAGTCTAGAGTATTCTGTGAAATAAACAGTGGTATATAACCTCCGCCTCCTCCAAATTGTGCAGCTGAAAAGCCTGTGGAGGTCATACCAATAGTAGGAGGAGGTATATACTAATAGGATCGAGATGTGTCAGTTGCAGATGTTTTCATCCCTGTTGCTTGAAACAAAGATGATGTATACAAGGGCATAGAAACCTGCCCTATATTGTTGACATGAGCACTTGCACCTTGAGTCGCTGTTGTTTGAGTGCTATTGTGAGCAGTATTGTTTGGCAAGGCGCTTAGGATTTGTTGAATTTGTTCCAGTGTCAATTGAGGTATTGATGCATTTGTTAATACAGGTGCGGATATAGGTATTGATGTGGGAGGTTTGCTAACAACCCCTTTACCGATATCACGTGATGATGTATCATTTGAAGTAGAAGCCATGGCTGCAGTAGTGGCAATGGTGGCTTTGGTGATGTTCTGGGTAAGGAGTGTATCATCAAAATTAGCGGGTACTATAACACTATTTCAAATAATATTCAATAATATTTCACCGTTGTTTTGCATAATAGTTTTCTCAACCATTTCCACGTTGTAAGGATCGCTAAGGAAATCATTCACTTGGGAAGGTCGTTCCTCTTGTTCTACTAACTCAGTTTCTTCGTGAATTCCCTCAGCTTGTACTTCAGGACCTTGAAATTATTGAGTGCCAAAAGGGTTTACTTCATAGGTAGCAGTGTTGAGTGTTCCACGCCTCATGTTTCTAGCTTGGGATTGAGTAACAACCATCAAATGGTGAACTTTTTAGAAGAATGGAAGACAAGGAGATGTAAGAAATGAAATGGAGCAAAGATCTTGATCTTGGATTTGATTGATGTTTGATTAAAGATTGATTGATTGATTGATTTGATTAGATTGAGGATTGATTGATTGATTTAAAGGTTTTGGGAACAAAACCTAAGCATGACAAAACCTTGTGATTATACAAACACAAAAGGCTTTAAAGTAATATATATTCTATTTGGAGATGGACTCGTGATCTCAAGAAAAATGGGACATCACTAAGGGATTTAAATTACTTGAGATAGACTGATGGTCTACAAGCAATGTTGTGTTTGTTTGAGGATGAAGGTTTGCAATACTTTGATTAAGGTCTTTCAACCTAAAGGATTGATTTGATCTGAGGATTTGATCCGATGCTCCAAGAGAAAGAAGAATGATGATGGAAGAATGGAAGAATGATCCTAGAAGCAAGAGGCTACCTAATCGTATCATTCAATGGCAACAAAAGCATTGTTGATAGAATACTTGGCCATGAAGTTGCAAACTTTGTTTCTATAAAGGATCTTATCAATCTTCTCACGATGCTCAATCTCTTGTTTGATAGATGTTGTAATATGTTGGTATTCCTTGGATTTACGAGTGGTTTCCTTTTTCTCTCGATAGACTAGAGGTGTTGGAAGCTTAACCTTCTTATGTTTCTTGAAATTGTTTATGTCATGAAAAATTTGATTTTGGCTAGATGACTTAATGATCTAGGACAAATGATTTCAAAGTCCTGCAGAAAGTCAAATTTTGAATGTCTCAGCAGATTTGGAAGGTCACTATTTTAAAGCAGAGACGACAGTCTCAGACGCAGCCGACGATCTCCACAGATGGCGATCTACTCAGATGGTAATCTGCGTAGATGGTGGATCCAGAGTGGAGACGACCAACTATGGCTAAGGTAGCGTGTTGAAATTCTGGGCAGATTTTTTACCTTCAGTCTGATTTTGAACAAATTTCTTTGATGGCAAGAACTGATTTCAGCACATTCAAACCAGAAAATAAAAAATACACGTCTCAAAACAATCCAACAAGGGACAGACTAACCTTGAGGGATACCAGTAAATGTGACATTAGAAAACCTTGATTTCAAATTGTAGGATCTTGTTTGTGTATGTTCAAGTGACGCTTTCAAGCCACTTATATTTTTACTGGGTCTAGCACAATGAAGACAGTTCAAACAGTAGCTACCTTAAGAATTTGGCTTCACATGAAATATTATAGGCCCATTGCTTGGTATTCCTTCAGCTCACACAACAATGTCACCCCCAGAAGGGCGCCCGTGTTTTTGCCTTTTGCCAGGTATTGTTGTTGTGCTACGAAGATCTCTTTCGCAACACAATACCCTGGGACATGTATGATAGGAATCTTGGGGGGAGAATCTTCCCTCTCCTTACACTATAATAAGTCACCGTTTGGAGGTGAATCGGGTAGGCTACTAAGTTACAATTGCTAGCAAGGTTTTGTGGCGTCCCCACAATCGGTTTGTACGGCATGAGACACTTATGTCTCTAGTTCAACCATGCCAATATGGTGAGTATATTCACTCAATATGGACTATCATTGAACACGACCCGCCCGAGCTTGAAGGGATAAAGAGGACCTTTGGGTCGCACTTTATTTCTATACCGGTTGAAGGGATTATCGGTTTGAGGTCATCCTCTAAAGGGGGAGCGCACCCTCTAGACAGACCTCTCTAGAGGCTTGATTAAGCTAAGCTTTCTCTTCACCCAAGATCCACGAAGGCGAGGGGAGAGGATGCGGCTATAACTTAATCATAGCATCACTTATGTTTAAAGGTTTTAATCTAATGGCATATAGCTCGAAAGAAGTGTTGAAAAACACTTCTTCAAACACACCAAGAAGTGTTCATTCCAAATTGAACCTATTAAAAGAAACTATGTGTTTTTCTATCTAAGAAGAATACACAATAGTATGATTAATCATTCATGTTCAATTTCTTTCCCACACAGCCAAAAAAATCTTGAAAATGTGTGTTTATTTACCTTATGTCATTCAACATTGGTGAAGTTCATTCCTTTAACATTCAAGATTGAGTGAGTTCTCATTTTAAACAACATACATTTCAAGACAAGTGTTTAATCATACAAGTTCATTTAAAAAAATCTGTTAAAGACCATTAGGGAACCTGCATGAAATTCGTTAGTAGTTTGGAAGTTTCATATATGGAATGTTGTAAAAATGAGGAAAACTCGCAGATAGCCAAGTATCGCAGACGATGATCTGCGCAGACAGTGATCTGCGCAGATGGCGACTTGCACAAACAACCAAATACACACAGTCAAATTTTGCTAAAAACAGACTTAATTAGACAACAATAAATTTTTTATCAAATCAGACAACATTTAACTCCTAAATATTGTCTTACTGTCAAAAACTCGAGAGCTAAAATACTAAAAATTTGATATAAAGCAGTTTAAAACCACAGTGTTATAAGTTTGTTTCTGCACAGGCGGACACGATGAGTTATAGGCACAGACGACCGAGTTTCGTAAAGGGACAAGAACCGCAGACGGTGATCAGCGGAGAAGGAAACTCCAGAGCGGAGACAAGTCTACGTAAGAATTTTTCCAAACTGCGGAAAATCTACAAAAAAATGTTAGAAAACAAGGGACGTGTGTCCCACCGGGCGTGCCAAAATGTATATGATAAAAAGTATACATGCAAAGACAACACTAAAACATGCAAACGTTAGAGTTAGTCATTAAAAATAAAGATTCAAGAAGTTAGCATGTTTATAATGAAATCTAAAACAAGAACCTTTCACCACAACTTCTAATGAGCCAAACAAGTGCACCCAAGCCTTGTTGATTTGCTCTTAGAGAAGTTTGTGGGTGTTCTCTCCCAACACAATACTAAAATCCCACTACGATTGATTGATGGATGAAAGCTAAGTGCAACTAATGGATGTAATGAAGAGCTCAAGGGCAAGTTTGAGGAACTTGTCTCAACCCTTCATCAAATGTATGAACATGATTAATGTAAAACTATGCTAAGAATGATATGCAAGATTCAATGAAAGGAAACTAGGTTCATTCAATTAATCCTAACATGTAATATCTAGATTTAACGATGAAGTAAGCATGAAATGAACTAAGAGATAAGATTGGAAAACATGAACTAATGCAATTCTAGAGCTATTTCAACATTATAACAATGCATGCAAAAGAGATGATTTGCTCTTGACAATGACATTTATTTATAAGATTTTTTGGAAGAGATAGAGGACTTGGATGAGGTGGATCTCTTGTGGCATCCACATAGGTGCCACATGAGGGACACATAAGCCATGCAACAGGCCCACTTTGCTCACACATGTGTGAGCAACTTTGGATGTGATGGGTCAAAGTGTACTTAAAGTACACATGTGAAGGATCTTGTAAGAGAGTGTAAGAGAGTGTAAGAGTTTTAGTCTAATGAAACACTTTTAGAAAGTGTAAGAAGGTGTCATCATGGCTGTAAGAAACCTTGTTGGCACCAAATAAAGATTATTTGGAAAAGTGTATTTTTAGAAATATGCTCACACATGTGTGAGCAAATAATTAGGACTAATTGTTGTAGGAATCAAGAAATTAGTTTAATTAACCTTAGTTAATTAGTGAATAGGTTTATTTGGTGAGAGTGATGTGAAGTAGGGTAGGATCTAGGTTCAAATTGACTTAATCTAAATTTAAAATTTAGATTAATTTGGTTTAGTAAGAATTTAAGTCATGTGGAGGAATAAATAAATTAAAAATTTATTTAAAGGGGATTAATGAAGGGGAATGTATTAAATAAAATTTAATACATCAAAGGGGGTAGTATTTAAATTAAATTCAAATACTAAGGAAAGTGAATCATATTTAATTAAATAGATAGAAGAATATAATAAATATAATTAATTAAAATTAACTATAATGTTATGGAAATATAATTTAAATTAATATAAGGACGATTTTAGACGTCTACAACTGGTTCTAATTACACTATTTGTCATTGTTTACAATATTGTTGAAATGTGGTGAGTATTGCTCTATATGGTGATATTATTGGTTGTGGATATATGGAATGTGATTGGAATATTCTAATGTTTTCTTAATTCAAATGGTTCATGGTCCAGAGCTCCAGTAGGAATTGATCAGGTGTATCAGTGGATGTTAACAATGTTCTTGAGGTCTGACATAAGAGATGCTAGTGAATCTGATGATTTGGGTGGCTTTGGATGTTTGTGTGATATTCATGATTCCTATGGATATTCTTGGATTATGTTCCTAATAATTTGGTGTTCCACATTGATTGTGGTGATCATATTTGAAGGATTTTTCATTTGGTGGTAATTTTCTTTATGTTCTTGGCTGACTTGATGTTGGCATATTAGAAAAGATGGATGACGGTTGTGTTGGCATTGATGTCAACATAGCAGAAGGATTGATCAAAGGAAGAAATAAAAACAATTATTGAGTGTTTTTCATGATGTTATAGGATGTTCTTGAATTATGTGCTTGATGAGTTGGCAATATTGCTGAGTTGGTAATATTTTTATTATTGTTCATATTCTTGGCCGACTTAGTAAATCATTTTGCGTTAGTGCTAAATCATGAAATCTAGGAGATTTATGATCTCAATGTGGTGGTTATAGATGGTGGTTAGGACCTAGTGGTCGGAGATGGATTTGAATCATGAAATCTGGCACGTTGGTTAAAGAAATGATGAAATAGGTTTTTGTCGACCTAGTTCTTGATATAAAATTATGAATTAGGGAAGATTCAAGGTATGGATCATGAATGCAGATGCTAGAGGTGGCTAGTGAAGGGAGAACTTGATTCAATGGGAATCAGGAGTATTTCAACAAGGGGTTGATAAGAGATTTGAATTGTGCTACATTGGAGTTATATCAGACATGAGATAGTTGTCACTTACACCGTTCACAAAAACTTATATGGATCATTATAGTGATCAGATTATAAGGTAGTGAGCCTTCCTAAGGGTTGTAGCCCGAGTATTTTCATTTGAGAATTTAACCTAAATGCATGTGCATTCCCAATATATTTTGATAAGGTTATACTTATAACAATGTATTCTCTTATTGAGGGTAATCAACCCCACCACGATTTTTCCCCTAACAGGGTTTCCACCATAAAAATCTTGTGTCAACTTGTGTGGATGTGTTTTTTTATTTCTATATGCATGCATGTGTTATACTCCATTTATTCAGATCATAGTTAAGGGTAAAGAAGTTAGAGGGTCTTGAGATTTAAGGGTTTGAGGTTTATGCTTTTGGTAACAACTAATTCAACCCCCCTCTTAGTTGTTCATTTCCGTAATATTAATAATTAGTATCAGAGCTTTGGTCCCTTGAAGGAAGCCTACCAACTTGAGGGAGATCAGAAATGGAAACTTACAAGAAGTAGAGTCCTAGGTTTGAGGGAAAAACTACCCTATATGAAAAGTATGATCACTCATCTAAGGTGCATTGGAGAAGAATATTGGATGTTCACAAAGAACTCCTATAATCCTCTTGCAGATCTATCTATGGCTACACCAGATGAGAAGAAGCAGTTTGAGTACAACATCAAAGCAAAGGAAGAATTTCTAAGTTCTCTATCAAATACAAAGTATACAAATGTAATGGAGTTAGAAACTTCTCATGAGAAATGGATAAATCTAGAGACTCTTCATGAAGCCAATGCATAAATCTCTGAGAATGTCTGAAGATGAGAACTTTATCTCATATATGTTGAAGATAAATGAGTTAGTTTTTAGTATCATATGTGTTGGTGGTGTATTATATGAAGGAGAGATTGTATCAAAGGTATTGAGATCTTTTCCTCCTGCATACAAGACCAAAGTTGGTACTATTCAGGAAATCAAAATTGTTGTTGTTGTGACAAGAGGTACATTGGTTGGAAAGCTATTTACCTTGAAAATGAGTGAGTATAGTGATTCTCTACCCAAAATTGAATCAAATTTCAAGGAGACTTCATCAGGGAGAGACATGCACAGATCAGATCAAGTTGAAAGATCCACAAGAAGGGTGTCTAAGTATGAAAAGGAGATAAGAGAGCTTGAAGAAGAAGAAAGAGAGCTTCAAGAATTGGAAGCACTGGTCGCAAGGAGACTGACAAACATATATGGTAAGTACAAAGGAAAAATTCCTTCCAAATGCTTTTGGTGTAAGAAGATAGGACATTATGCCTCTAGATGTCCGGAGTTATTTTCCAAGCATAAGTCTAATAAGTCTAAAGATAAGAATAAATGCTATCATGACTAATGTTTCTAAAAATAGAATGAGTAAGGATTAAATTTCATTTACTCAAGGAGAAGGGTCATCTCTTCTTTCTCAAAGTGTCAAAGAAGACAAATGGACCATTGACATTAGGAGCTCTAACTTCATGGCTAGTGATGAAGACAAAACTATGAAATTTGAGATGCATAAGATTAGTAATGTCAAGAAGGAAGATATCTCCAAAGGTAAGAATTTTGCAAGTCATACTGTTGCAAAAATTTCTACTAAAAAATATTATGAGTAATGTCCATGATAACTTTACTATTGAGGAGATCAAGTTTAGTGATATCTCTGCTAGAAATGTCTCTGCATGAAGTAGTGTTGAAGAGGTTAACCTTGAGGACTTTATGAATTGTGCTAATGAAAAAGGGAAAGTATCAGTCAATCAAAGAAATAAGAAAAAGGACTGGCTAATTGATAGTGGATGCTCACATCATATGACTAGTGATATAAGTAAGTTTTTGAAATATGAAGAATATGATGGAGGAATTTTTAGATGGGGTGACAACATTGAAGGAAAAATCAAGGGAAGAGGTATTATTCTCCTAGATGAAAGGAATACAATAGGTAATGTACTACATGTTTCTGATTTGACTTACAATCTTCTTAGTGTTGGTCAATTAGTTGAAGAAGGATACACTTTGCACTTCAATAATGAAGGATGGAAGATCCTAAATAATTCCGAAAGTGAAGTTGGATAAGGATCAAAGAGAAAGAGAAATTTTTTCCATCTGAACAAAAAAGGATACAATTATCAGATCACACAGATTGAACAAAGACATACTAGATCATGCAAGTGAAGTCAAGGAATCAGTCTCGACAAGGTACTGCACCAAAAACATCTAAATCAGATGTAGAGGATCTCAAAAGAAAATGTTGATAGAGTTGATGATAAAAAATAAGAAGAAATTCCCTAATCGCAAGTAAAGCCAATGATTTCAAGGTATGAAGAATTGAATCATTCAAAAGAAAGTTAATTACTTGTTAATTCTAGTATATTTCAATCTAATGTTTGAAAAGACAAAATAGATGAGCAAAGTGTTGATATATCTTTTGAGGTACAAACTTATGATGAGAGTTAGATCAAGAACATTACAAAAGGATCAGTGGATGCCGATAAAACAAAAAATTAAAAAGGGTAAGATAATTGTGATAATTTCAATATTCAAAATTAGAAAGACTCTAATGTTAGATAACATAAGGAGAATGAGAGAAAAAGGTCAGTTGAAGAAAATTCCAATTCAGAGCATCAAGAAAAAAGAAGAAAATTGTAGTTGATCAAATTTGCTTGATTTTTGAGGTTGAGGTAATGGAAGTGTGCAAGACTTGTACGGATGATAAATGGGTTAGAGCCATGGAAGAAGAGCTTAGAATTGAAAATGAGTAAAATAAAAAGTTGAAGGTATGTTCAGCAAAGATTGAAGCACTCCTAATTCAAAGAAGGTCAATAGACAACGATGGTATTGTCCTAGAAAAGTGTTGGGTTTAATGGGAATTAGTATTGAGAGGGGAGGGGTGAATTATTACCTCTAAAAAAGTTTCTTGTTCTTTAATCAATTAAGCTTCGTAATCAATTACATATACATTCAATCTGATCTACACTATCTTTGTGTGAGTTATATCAATTCATAACATTAATAAACATATGAATCATTCATAGGAACATTCATGAACATAATTGACACATAACACAAGATATGATATCATAGAAAAATCCTGTTAGGAAGTAAAAACTGTGGTGGGGATGGCACCCACAAAACTTCACTATCTGCAGAATGGAAGGGGTCGGTAAAGGCTTACAATTTTGATTACTTCTGATGATCTACCCTGTTAGGAGTATCAGTGGAGACCTGTTAACTTCTACTTTGTTAAGAGATTTTAGCAACACTATTAAGTGTGCACTTAGTTAAGAGATTTGATATTAGACTGTTAAATCCACCTTTCTTGAAAGGATTTCTTACACTTTTCTTCACTTGTTAGAATGACAACAAATTACAAATTGATCTAGTAAATGCAATCTCCTATTGCTGATACATATCCTATGTAGTTCACATACAAAATAATATCACCTTAACTGTGATTGAATAATACCTCTGATTATCAGTTTCCTTTGTTCTTGTTTCTGCTAACCAAATTCTTCTTTTTCTGTGCTAGTTCTTGAAACTCTAAATACAATCCATATATGTGATCGTTATGTTCTCCTCTCTCTTACACACATTCTAATGAATGATTACATCATCTATTTATAGATGGATTGATTTCATCGAGTTGTGATAAAAACAATGTTAACTCTAAGATCAAGTTTACAACTTGCACCTAGATCTCCTAGTCTGTGTTTTAAATCAGTTAGACTGATTAAAACACTTACATTAATGTTTCTTGTCCCTAAAGAAATGGATTTAAAAATAATTAAATATCCTATAAAAAAATAGAATATCCTTTCTTTATTTGACGTGGAAGTTAGATCCACTTTGTGCGGGCTGCAACTGACTTTCAGTTCTATCTTTTGGTCATGCTTGACTATCCTTCGGTTTTTACTGTCAATTGCACTGAATTTGTTTCATCAGTCTACACTGTAACTTGCATTTCAGGTTCCTCTATCGGTTTCCTCTTTAACTCTTTGTATTGTGATTTTTGGTTTACACACTTCCTTGTGTCATCGGTTCTCTCTGTACTTAGTCATTCTTGGTTATCTTCTCATCTGATCTTCGGTTTTTCCTTTATTGTCTTTCGGTGTAAGCTTACCGAAAGTATTGTTTGAATACTAATGAAAAATTAATGTCATCAATCTCCCCATTTGACATTAGTATCAAAAATTGATATGTGCAAAATACTAACAAAATGTTAAGTATATACAACATATATAATCCTTAGTCATTTAAT
>MU225641.1:1242299-1262234 GCA_018584345.1 Thuja plicata
CATATACATATCTACCTTTTTCCCATTCTGACTAAATGTACATAACATTTTCAGTGATATTTTGTACAAGTATCATTTCCCCCTTTATTTGATATTAAGGGCAAAGGTCAATTACCTTAGAGCTTATCAAAAATGTGTGAATGAGAAGACTTCATATCTTCCATCATTTTGTCCCATTGCTCCTTTAGGTTTTCTAGAGCCATTTTCTCAAGTTTTATCTTGGCATGCATGGCATAGATGTTGTTTGCTACAGACATCTCGGGAGTTGCTATTAGTTGTCTTGCAGAATTGATATGTTGTTGTAGCAGTGTAAGATTTGGCAGAAGTTGAGCTTGTAGCTCGGTCACTTCTTCTCTAAATTGTGTCTCTGCCTCCCACATCTCTTTCCTTAACCGTTTTACTTCTATGATCTTTTAATAATGTAGTTTGATTGCATTTTCTCCATCTGTGGTTAAGCTACTAGCACTATTTGCTAGATCTGTATCTAGCTTAGCTATGTTGTCACTATTTTCTTGAGTGAACTTTTCTAATGTGCTTAGCTTTTGAATTAAGGTTATAGCTTCATATATAATGGGGTCTAGTTCAGATATGAATTCTGATAGCTTTACCTTATTCTCGGCCACTTCTTGGCTAATGTTCTCTAGAATCTTTTGTTGATACTTCGTCTCTCCTCGCTCCTTAATTTCTTTCTCAGCATCAATGTTCTGAGTTGTGATGGCGTTGGTGAGTATAGCTAGTTGATCATTTATAGGCTTTCTTTGATCAATATCAACATCACGTACAATTTGGTGTAGAATGTCCCATGTTGTCTCTAGTACCATTGATTCCTTATGTTGTTTCTTCATCTTTTCTTGTAATGCCTTCCTTTGGCATATCTCTTCATATTCTTGTAGTGCATCCATGTCAAGTGTAGTGGGGTCACACTTCAGTATTTCTATGACTTCATCTAGTACAACCTCCAACTTGTTCTTCTTTGTCTTCTTCTTCTTCTTTTGTGACTCAGTGGAATGTAGCACCATTGCTAATTTATTAGCCTTTTCTATTGTACTTGATGATGTGACTTGTGCATTTTTCTGTTTCTTTGCATCGGTTTCAGCTCATCAGGTGTCTGCAGATGTCTCTACATTCACCTTAGCATCATCGGTAGCACCTTTGTCAAAACATAGGAGTTCCATCTTTTGGCTTGTCTCCTTCATTGGTGTCCTTTGCATTATCTATTTTGGTGTTCTCATTCTTGTCTGGAGTTTCCACATCTGTGTCCTTATCTCCTTATGTAACCTTGTTTGTGTTAGTTACATCTTGATTATCTCTGATGTTTTTCTGACTATCGGTGTTATCTTTATTTTCTTCTTCTCCTGCATCCTTTGGAGTTTCCTTTTGAGGTGATTTATTTGATTATTGCATTATATTGATAGTCTGTATCAATATTGGCAACTTGCTTGGAATGTTCACCTATGCTCCATCAATTGTTGTGTCTTGTTCATTGGTTATATATTTTGCAAGAGTGATATCTTCATCCTTATTGATTTCATTTGTTGGGTCATCGTTAATGTCGATGACATTGGTATCTACAAATTTTTCATTTGTGGTATCATCCCATATTTCATCTACCATATCTGTAGTCTTATTCCATGTTGTATCATCTTCCTCTTTATCAAGATCAGTGGATGTATCCTCTTGGTTTGCCTTATCAACATCTTGTTGTTGAAGGTCTTTGTTGGGGCTGTCTTTCTCAACTGGTCGGTTCATGATTTTGCACCACTTATTGTGACTGTCCTTTTCAAGTTCAATCAACTTTCCTTCAAGAAATTCGTATGCCCTTAGCTTTGGTGAGAATTATTTCTTGTGTTTCTCCATCATTTCATTTATCTTTACCTTGGTTGATTCAGGTGGCAATAGAGACACAAGTGCACTCTCTCTCTGATTTCTTTCTCATTTGCCAAAGCAAATGTCCAACGGGCGGATAATCTATCCAAGAGTTCTCATGCAACATAACTTCCTTCAAATTGTATGGGTACATATTTGAAGTTATACATCTTAGCTAATATGGCTTCTTCAATTTTTTTTGATCTTCTTGATTTCTTTTCCCCCGTTTTCTAATGTCTGGATTAGTAATGGATCCATAATTAGCAATATAAACACAGATGTCATCAATAGTGTTAGGTTATTTTACCTTGACATTTTCTTCCTCTAAGGCTTTATCTCACTCGGTGTCCTTTATATCCTCTCGGGTTCTAATAAATTTTCTACCCTGCTTGTTTTGTCCTCTCTTCTTGACTATCTTCTTGACTACTAGGTCTGATTTAATTCTTGACTTAGCTTCTTCATATGTTCTGAACCTTGGTTTTTTTTGTCCAATGGTTTTTGTTGCAAGATCAATGTTGATCTCATATTCCAGTGGTTGCAACCATGTTGTTCTTGCTACTGTAGGTTTGATAAAAGTATGGTTTGTGTCAACCATGAATCATATCTCATCCTTATACTACTCGATGAGTTGCTCGGGGATTCTTACCCTCTTTTGCATTCGGTCTTTGAATACATTGAAGTATTCATCCATGACAGTTTCAAAATTATCTCCTAGAGCATCTATGTGCTCACTGATTTGCATGGTGACCGGTTTGGTGTTGTCCCATTTCACATCTCCAACTGATGGGAACTTTTCTTGAAAATAGAAGAAAATACACATGATTAATGAGCCAAACTTATAGGTGTTTGACCTTTCATTCCTGATTGTTTTTAGGTTTTCTTTCAACTGATTCAAGAGTAGCTCAGATAAGTCTAATTGTGTACCTTTCTTCACAATTTTATAAGTTGTGTCCACAACACCTGATGAAATATTATTTAATCTGCTGGCTTGGAATAATTTGTAGCCCAATACACATGCACCAAACTTAATCTCATCATCGGTGATTGTTGTCACCTTCAAGCCACAACCATCCCATTTGGCTCCAGTCATCTTTCCGGTCTCTACCTTTGGTGGATGCTTTAGTGCCTTTACTTTATCGGTTACGGGGTAACCGGTGACCGCATGGATGACATCTCTGGTGATTTCCTTCGGTTCATCCAACCATAACTTGTTATTGTGCATTCTTCTTAGCACTAACCGAATCCAATCAGGTTTGAAGACCTTAGGAAACTTTAGGGCATTGGTAAGCCCTTTTACCTCAATGTGCTTGTGTTCTTCCTTAAGGGTTCTATCATCCTTACAAATATTTTGGTAAGCTTCTTCCATCTCTGATGTTCCAATTTCTGCAATATTGCAGTGTATGAAGGATCAGACGTCTTCAACCAGCAAAACCCTAGCTAGTATGCGTGAAAACACACCAGCATCATCGAGTTGTGAGGCAACCTCTGGATGAATCTTATATTTGGGTTCCTCACATGAATTGTTTTTTATGAGTTCGAACTCATCCTTCTTTGCTTTCTTAGCTTTTACGGATCGTGATGTTGATGCCATTTTTAGAAATTAGGGCTTCTGTGTAAATGCGTTAAAACACAGAGTTTTCGGTCTGTAGAACTTACTATTGTGTTCATAATGATCTCTGAACTATTTTGAAATTCTTGTAGGTCGAGTCGTGATCGCTCTGCAACTTGGTTCCTTTCTACTCAAAATCGCCTTCGCTCGCTCTGCTCTGGGTGTCATGACAAATGATTCACTTTGATGCCCTATTTATAGTCCTTGCCGTAAAACATATGTAATAAATGCTCACCAACTCATCGGTGTTTAAAGAATGAGTTCGTCAGTGAAGACTTTATCACCATCGGTGATGCTTACAATGTTTTTGAGTAGTCAAAGTTGACTTAGCCTTTACCGATAGGTTTCAGTAACACAGACAACTTGTTCATGTGCTTGTTTACCGACGTGTCTCGGTCAATACTAACAACTTTTTCTTGTAACCGACATCTCTCGATAAATATAGGCAGTCTTTCCTTTAAGTATATATCGACGGGTTTTGGTATATATGCCCGAAGACATAGTTTCACGTATTTCAACAAGTATAACCAAGATGCATCTTTCTTATGCTAATTTGGAATTATTTCATATTATGGAACTGATTTAAAGTAATAGCTTAGTGTTAGTGCAGTTCCATACTTACTTTTTCTGCTTAGGTGGGGTTGGTGATGTCCCCAGATCCATTGGATGGGGTGTCATCATTTGCATTGCTCATTCCAGCTTCATCATTGCTTGAAGCTTTTCTCCACATCTTGTCTCTAGCCCTCTAGATATCTTCAATGGTGTTTCCATTGGGGTATGTGCTTGTCTCTGGCATTCGGTCTCTGCAGTCCTTTTTGAGATGACCAACTTTATGACAGTGTAAGCATGCCATTCCAGGGTTAGTCCATCCTCTAGAATTCTTAGTCCATAGTCTTATACAGTTTGCAGCAATGTAGCCATATCTACCACATGTTGTATAGTTTTTCCAAGTATTGTAGTCCCATACATATTGATTACCGATTATCTTCAGTTGATATGGAGTTTCTTGACCTTTTGGCTTCCATGCTTGCCTTTTCTTTTTCCAACATTCAAGACTTGTGCGCCCATTCATCTTGCATGTAGGAAAGTATTTTTCCATGTAGGTTTCCTTCTTTGGTTGATCCATTTTAGAATTACATTCATATGCCTTATGTCCTTTCTTGTTACATTTATAACAAAATCTTATGAATGAAGGTGTAGATTTAGGAATACCTTTCATTTTGCCTCTGCACACATTTGTTGTGTGACCTTGTTTTCCACAGTGTTTGCATGTAAGCTTTCTTGGTCTTGGATTTTCATAAACATCCTTTGGATTGGATTGATTTGATGATTCTCCATTTTTGGTAAAGCCTAGACCATTGTTGTTGTTGACTCTTCGTTGTCCTTCCAAAATATCATCCATTCTTTTGTTGCTCTCTTCAGCCTTTCTGATAACTTCATTATGTTGTTGCTGAATTCTAACCTCATGCTTTAGTTTTTCATTTTCTTCTTTTAGCTCACCGATAATCTGTATTCTTTCAATGAGTTCAACATTCAATATGCTTTCTTCTTGACTCATAAGAATAATTTGATTTGTGAGCTCATGGTGATGCTCAACATGTCTTTGAATTTCTAACTCATTTTCTTGCAGTTTCTCTGTAATATTCCTCCTGTCATCAGTAGCTAGTGTTCTTTCTGTTTCAGCTTGTCTAGCATAACTCATCACATCAATCATTCTAACCATTTGGGTCTCTTGACCGATTTGTAGGATTTTTATTTGCCCTGTCAGATGTTGATTGATCTCATTTAGATTTGTGACGTTCTCTTCTGATGTATCTAATGCTTTGCTTGCATTTGATCCTGAAGAATCAAAGAAATCCGGAATCTCTTCTTCTTGATAATCATTTTCATTGGTTTGAGTTGTCATTCCTTTCCTCTCATCAAGCATTTGTCTCATGCTGATTTTGGCTTCTTTATACTATTCATAGAACACCTGTATCTCAAGATTTTTATCAAGTTTGTACTTCTCCATTGTATGATCTTTTCTCTTAAGCCTTTGAGATTTCCAAGAAGAGACTTAGCTCTGATACCAATTGTTGGGTTTAATGGGAAGTAGTACTAAGAGCGGAGGGGTGAATCAATACCTCTAAAACTTTTTCTTGTTCTTTAATCAATTAACCTTTGTAATCAATTGCATATCTATTCAATCTTATCTACACTATCTTTGTGTGAGTTATATCAATTCATAACATTAATAGACATATGAATAATTCATAGAAACATTCATGAACATAATTGACACATAACACAAGATATGATATTGCAGAAAACTCCTGTTAGAAAGTAAAAACTGCGGTGGGGATGACACCCACAAAACTTCACTATCTACAGAATGGAAGGGGTCGGTTGAGGCTTACAATTTTGATCACTTCTGATGATCTACCCTATTATGAGTATCGGTGGAGACCTATTAAATTCTACTTTGTTAAGAGATTTTAGCAACATTGTTAAGTGTGCACTCAGTTAAGAGATTTGATATTGGACTGTTAAATCCACCTTTCTTGAAAGGATTTCTTACACTTTGCTTCACTTGTTAGAATGACAAAAAATTAAAAATTGATCTGGTAAATATAATCTCCTATTTCTGATACAGATCTTATGTAGTTCACATACAAAATAATATCACCTTAACTGTGATTGAATAATACCTTTGATTATCGGTTTCCTTTGTTCTTGGTTCTGCTAACCAAATTCTTCTTTTTCTACTCTGGTTCTTGAAACTCTCAATTCAATCCATAGATGTGCTTGTTTTGTTGTCCTCTCTCTTACACACACATTCTAATGAGTTATTACATCATCTATTTATAGATGGATTGATTTCATCAAGTTGTGATAAAAACAATGTTAACTCTAAGATCAGGTTTACAACTTGCACCTAGATCTCCTAGTCTATGTGTTTTAAATTAGTTAGACTACTTAAAACACTTACATTAATGTTTCTTGTCCCTAAAAGAAATGGATTTAAAAACAATTAAATATACTATAAATAGAATACCCTTTCTTTATCTGACATGGAAGTCAGATCCACTTTTTGCCGGCTGCAACTGACTTTCGGTTTTATCTTTCGGTCATGCTTGACTGTCCTTCAGTTTTTACTGTCGGTTGGACTGAATCTATTTCGTCGGTCTGCACTATAACTTGCATTTTGGTTTCCTCTATTGGGTTCCTCTTTAACTCTCTATATTATGATTTTTGGTTTACACACTTCCTTGTGTCATCAGTTCTCTTTGTACTTACTCATTTTTGGTGATCTTCTCATCTGATCTTCGGTTTGCCCTTTACTGTTTTTCAGTGTAAGCTTACCAAAAGTGTTGTTTGAATACTAATGAAAAATTAATGTCATCAAAAAGATAGAATGCTCCAAATCCAATCAAAACAAGTTGAAACCAGAGAAGAATAAAAGGAAGAAGACCAAGAGGAAGAAATTGGAAAATAAGTTTGAGAATCAAAGGGTCAAAGGTAAGAATCTTATATGCAATAAGCATCGACAAAAGGAGAGGGAATATAGAAAAGGATATATATGTTTTGATTACAAAAGGGATGATCATAATCCAATCATGTGCAGTAGTTTGAGTAAGAGGATAGACACCTTTAAAAGGGAGATGGTTTAAAGTTTTTCATGCAAGAAACTTGGTCATATTGCAAGACAATGTGCTTCTAAAAAGAAAGGTACGAACATACAAATAATTGTTCTACAAATCAAATACAACTTATATGAGCTTACTATTGATAATTGAAAATAAAAGAAGGTGAAAAAAGATGACACAAAGGGAGAAAACAAAAACTTGAGGAAGAATGGCCAGATCAAGAAGAAATAAGAAGATAGAAGATATAAACATAAATAGAAGAAAAAGAGAAGGATAAGAAGAAAGAAGAACTAAGAGATTTCAGATATGGCATCTACATCAATCATATCCAAAGGCGAGTCAAAAATACTTTCTCCTCCCACTCAAAACTAAGATGTAGAAAGATGCATGAGTCCAGAAGAGCGATATGAAAATATCATTAAAGTTGGATTGATGTATGGAGGCTACTACATAGGGGAGTAGTAAGAATGATGAGGGAGAGTTATCTAATATGAAGGTGAGTATTTGTAGGAAGCTACAAGGAAGTGAATAAATTAGTAAGCTAAGTGTTTGATTGGTGTATGGATGTCTCAGAGGTTTTTATGTGCAAGAAATAAAGATGAGGTGGTAGACACAAAAAAAGAAAAGGAAGCCGACATTGATATGAAAAATAAAATTCTATAAGAATAGTTGATACATCTTTGTCATTGATGTCAAAGGGGGAGAGAAACATATGTAAAAAATCTATGAGGTACGAAGGGAAAGAGAAGCCAATCAAAAAGAATGTATCAGAGGAGAAGCTAAGAAGGAAGTTGATCAGATGAGAGATGCAAGTTTATGTATACTTTCACATAAGAAAGAAGTGAGCTAAGATATATGGTGTGTACTCAAGGGAGTTGATATGATGAAGAGAAGGGTATGTAATCTCATTGGAAAATGTCATGCATGTTCCTAGGGGAAGAAGAAGAAGTTCTATTAGAGAGACTCTGAAAGGTAATGGATGATATTTCTGGTAGTACTCTTGATTATCTTTCTAGGAGTAAGACTGTTGTTTTTTAATATATTACTTATTTTTCACATCATAGGTTGTCATCAATGTCAAAGGGGGAGATTGTTTTCATATTGGAAAAGATGGAGGATGGTTGTGTTGGCATTGATGTCAACATAGTAGAAGGATTGGTTAGAGGAAGAAATCAAAATAATTATTTGCTTGATGTTAACTTAAATGTTGTAAATTAGCCAGTGGAGCAAAATGGTAAAAGGTCCGGTGAGAAGCAAATATTACATAGAAGAAGTCACTCACATAGAGGAATAATTTTGAATATGTTTACTATGTTCACCCAAAGTTACATAAGGTTTCATGATGATTTGTATAGGTAACCAAGTAGCAGAAGCTAACTGAAAAGCATGGTGACAAACTGTGCCAATAGCAAGACAAAAAAAGGTTTGGTGTGCTCAACAGAGTGAAATTTTCATGGAGAAAATGGAGGAGTGTGTAGGAGACATACTCAAGTGTCTTCAACTCAGAGTTTGTACTTCAGAGGTCTGTAAGGAATGATCTTATGATCTCTGAGACTTGTTGACAGTATTCTTTAAGTGTGATGGAAATGGGATGGAAAATCCAATGGAGGTGATGGATTTAACTGATTAAGTGTTTTCCATGATGCTATAGGATGTTCTTGAAGTATGTGCTTGATGATTTGGCAATACGCATGGATCCAAAGGATCAAATTGGTGGACTTTTTGGTCAATGGCAATATTTTTATTATTTTTCATGTTCTTGGCCGACTTAGTTGGTAAATCGCATTGTGCAAGTGCTAAATCATGAAATCTGGGAGATTTATAATCTTGAGGTGGTGGTTATAGACGGTAGATATGACCTACCAATCAGAGATGGATTTTAATAATGAAATATGGCACATTGATTGAAGAAATGGTGAATTAGATTTTTTTTGACCTAGTTCTTGATATAAAATAATGAACTATGGAAAATTCAAGGTGTGGATCATGAATGTGGATGTTAGAGGTGGCTAGTGAATGGAGATATTAATTAAGTAGGAATCAGAAGTGTTTCAATGAGAAGTTGAATAGAGATATTCATTGTGCTACATTGGATTTGTATCAGACATGAGGTAGATGTCACTTACACAGTTCACAAAAACTTATATGGATCATTATAGTGATCAGATTGTAAGGAAGTGAGACTTCCTCATGGTTGTAGCTTGAGGCTTTTTATTTGATCGGTGAGATTTAGGTAGTGATCCTGAATGTATGTTCATTCCCCATATATTGTAATAAGGTTATACTTATAACAAGGTATTCTCTGTGGGTAATCAGCCCCACCGTGGTTTTTCCCCTAAAAGGGTTTCAATGATAAAAATCTTCTGTCAACTTGTGTAGATGTGTTTCTGATTTGTATATGTATGAATGTTTTATACTACATTTATTCAGATCATATTTAAGAGTACACAAGCTACAGGGGCTTGAGATTTAAGGGTTTGAGTTTTATGCTTTTGGTAACAACTAATTCACGCCCCCCCTGCCCCTCCCTCTTAGTTGTTCATTGCCATAATATTAACACTTGATCAGTAAAATGTTTTGTGAAGTTTGAGGCATGATTTGCAGTCGTGTTACATGCTTGAGGTTGATGATAAGGGTATTTGATATGTTTTGGAAGTCCAACATGAATTTGAGTTGTCATTTTTTTCTCGTGGAATTGGATTTATAAGTAAAGTTAATTTGACCTTATTTATTTTTAAGGTTAAAGAATTGTGTATATTTAGGGAAAAATCTTGTGTTGCTGAAGTGTGTGACAACTTGGAGAGAAAGTATGCCAAGTTTTTTGTGAGTTGAATCACTTGTGTATAGGAGGAAAAGAGGATTTCCACAAAAATCTGAATTGTACTTCATTGAAACTGACCTAAGAATAGGGTAGATGTCATTATCCAGTTCAAAAACTTTAGATTGAAAATTTTAGTGATTGTGTAAGGTAATGAGCCTTCCTCAAGGTTGTATCCCTTTTGTATTTGAGTAGTGAGCTATAGGAAGTGTGCATGAATGCATTTGCATTCTCATTTGTAATATGTGTTATACTTATAACAAGGTATAGTTCATATTTTGGGGCTCAACCCCATTGTGGTTTTCCCCCTAACAGGGTTTCCACGATAAAAATATTGGTGTCAAGTATTCTGGATGTGTTTATAATCTATGCATGCATGTTTAATTAGTCAAATTAGAAATAAGGAGATGTAAGTTTGAGCTTGTGAGACAAATGATTCATCCCCCCCTCTGAGTTGTATGCGATCATAGTTCTAACAAGGAAAACATAGGGGTAGGCCTCCAAATAGTAGCAAGATTAAAAAGGAAATTGATGTGGGTATCCAATCCACATTATTCTCTTCTATTAGCCCTAGAAATAACAAGAAAACATCTTTTAGCCCTCCTTTGACTAGAGGAAGAGGGGAAGAAATTTTTACCCATAAGGAGAACGAGGGATATTTCTTAGAATGTTAGGAACTTAAATGGACCAAACAAGAGGTGTATTATAAAGTGCTAACTTGACATTATTAAAATTTTCATAGCTATGTTTCAAGAAACTAAATTATCAAATTCGGATATTGATCAAATTTTTGGTAGTTGGAAATCTTGGAAATTGCTGGCATCTCCTTCTATGAGTTCTTCTAGTGGTTTGGGAATTTTATGGTATGACAGTATGATATCACTAAAAATGGTTTCTTCAGATCCTAATAGGATGTTGGCACTTGTCCATAGTCGTACTACCCACATGGAATTGTGGCTATTCCATGTATATGGGCCTTCTTCTATTATTTAAAAGAAAAGAGTATGCAATATGTTATTCTCGTTGTCAGATGTTTTAAAACAGGAAATAAACATTTTTTGGAGAGATTTTAATGCTATTGTTAATTCAAATGAAAAGATAGGGGGATTATTCCCTCTATAAATGTCATGCTTGATTTTAATCAATTTATCTCCTCTACTCATCTTATTGATGTCCCTCCAAAATGGGGGCTATTTACTTGTACCAATAAATGAAGTGACTTTTCTAGGATTGTGAAATACTTGATAGGTTCCCACTTTCAAACAATTGGCTCTCTACTGAGATCGACTTCTATTCTTCTATACTTCCCAATTCAGGCTTGGACCACTTCCCCATGTTGTTGGTGTTAGATAATTGAGAGGGGGGATGAATTAGTTAGTTCTCACTTATTCTACAGTCCCAAATTCACCCAGATGTATATAACAACAATTTCAAACATATAATTTAACTCGGTGAAATGTATACTGCGATCTCAAACTTATAGTCCTATACCGAGTAGCAGTAAATCAATACTGTGATTACCGATCAAAGTAGATAAAATAATGTGTAAAGAAAAATAACAATCCACAACAATCATACACATTGACACATATTTTTAACGTGGAAACCCTGCTAAGGGAAAAACCACTGGGACCGGTAACCCAAAATATTTCACTCTTCTGAAGTGAGCTCGGTTAAGAGCCAACCCTATTAAAGGTTACAATGCACACTGTTAAATGTGACCTGGTTAGAGGATTTAAAACTAATAGTTCTCTCTTGATCAATCATTCACTATGGGGTCAACAAGAAAAGACTCAAAATTCATTAGAATTTCAAAATAAATACTTTAACATCCTACTAGGTTAAGAGATTTATCTATAACAATGGTTAAACTGATACAGTAATGATCTGATTCAAATGCAACTTTGTTTGAAGATTTTTAGATCTATGCTAAGTATATAATAGCTCTGATCAATTTGTTCACTTTAGTTCATTTGATTCTTCATACTTTGTTTTTCTTGATTAATTCTCTTTCCTCTATCGCTCGATGATGTCTGCAGAAATGTCCAGTTCTATCTTTAACCAGTTTGATCAGTCATGCATGAGATTTGCATGTGTGTGCATCATAGCATCATGTATATTCATAATTAATCTCTCATCTCTTATATAGACATCATAACTCATTTAATTTCCATCCTTTAGATTTTTCCACTTAATCTCCATCATTGGTTTTTCCACTTAAACCTTCCTTGGTAGTTGTGTTAAAAACACGTTTCAATCTTCTTCATCCGATCTTCCTTAAATTTTCATATTCATTTGATCATCATAACAAAACTTAACATTTACCTTAGAATCATCAATTGTCAGCTCATCATTCTAGTCGTCTGTAGTTTGATTAAATTACTCGATCAATACTATGATGTGTCGGTGATCCCTAGCTCGGTTATCATTGTGCTCAGTATACACTATGTTTGTTACCATAATGATACTCAAATTAGTTGACATCAATGACAATACATTAACTGATAATGTCAGTCATCATATCTGTAACTCGGTTGACTATCAACAAAATGAATTCAAACATACAATCAGCTGTAGTTCATCAATCTCTCCCTTTCTCATTGATGACAACACAATATAAAATATGCAATATGAAAATGCCATAGAATACCAAACTTATGTTCTAAAACTACAGAATGTTGTAGCTCTCCTTAGCTTTAATATATAAAACGTGTCAGCATTAAATAACTCACCATGCAGACTCTCTCTGTAGATATATATGTCATTTCTCCCTTTACCATTCTCTTCCCTTGGATGGATAGATATTTCATTAATCATTCTCTCCCTTTAAAAAAAATGCCAAAAATAAAATATATAGATCTCCCGTAGTGAAAAAAAATATCTCTAGTATTCAGTGCAGTAAAATAAGTACCTTGCAGTGTACTGATATATATTTGTTAGTCCATTTCAGCTTTGCATCAATGTAATTGATATCATGATTTCATGTAGGTTGATGCAAACTCATAGCTAGCTTAGTGACCGAAAGAAAAGGGACGAACGCCTATTCTAATCCTCAAGTATTCAAATGTATCCTTTGGTAAGGATTTAGCGAATATGTCGGTAAGTTGTTATTTTGATTGTACATATTCCAGTATAACTTGTTTCTCTTATACTTGTTCCCTCAAGTAGTGATATTTGATTTATATATGCTTTGTATTTGCATGCATCACAGGGTTCTTCAAAATATTTATTGCACTAGTATTATCACAGTGTCAATGAACTCTTCATTCATACCTTTCAAAAAAAAATTATCCATGCAATGTTTGATAAGTTTGCAATAGCAGCAACATATTTTGCTTCTGCAGTTGACTAAGATATGCATCCTTTCTTTGTACTTATCCAAGTAACTAATCTTTCTCCTATAAAGAATGCTCCATCAGTAGTGCTCTTTCTATCATCAATGTTCCCAGACCAATCAACATCAGTGTAAACTTTCAGTTCGACCTTGACTTCCCTTTTGTACCACAATCCATAATATTCAATGTTCTTTAGATATCTAAAAATTCTCTTTACAACAATCATGAGATTCTCTGGGATTAGAAAAAAATCTTGCTACAATTCCAACTGCGTGTGCAATGTCTGGTCTATTGTGTACAACATACATCAAATTTCCAATCATAGATCGGTACAATGTCTGATTTACCTCAAGTGTCTTATCTTATTTTGTCAATTTGCATCCTATCACCATAGTTGTTCCGACTAGTTTTGATTCTTCCATTCTGAATGCCTTCAGTACTTCCTTGATGTATTTTTATTGAATAATGTTTATACCTTCAGCCTATTGTAAAATTTGCAAGCCAAGAAAAAATTTGATCTCTCCAAACATTGACATTTCAAATTATTTCCTAATTTCGTCAGCAAATGATGTGCATAAGTTATCATTTCCGCCAAATATAATATCATCAACAAAAATTTCAGCAATAAAAGTTTTATCATCATTTCCTCCTTTCAAATACAAATTGTTGTTATCACTTGTTCTAATAAATCCAATACGAATAAGATAGGAATGTAGTCTTTCATACCATGCTCTCGGTGCTTGTTTCAAACCATACAACACTTTGTGTAACTTACATACCATGATTGTCTGAGTAGGGTCAACAAAAACTTCAAGTTGTTCAATGCATACCTCTTCTTCCAATATCCCATTCAGAAATGCAGACTTAACATCCATCTGATATACTTTGAATCCTTTATATGCAGCATATGCAAGTAATATTCTAACTCCTTCAAGTCTAGCAATGGGTGCCAAAGATTTTCCCATCCAATACCTTCTTCTTGTGCATACCCTTTTCATACTAGTCTTGCTTTATTTCTAGTTACATCTCCATTCTCATCCAATTTGTTTCTAAATATCCATTTGGTGCTAAGGACATTCTTATCACTCGGTTTCGGTACTAATGCCCATGTTTTTTTTTTCTGTATCTACTCAATTTCTTCATTCATTACAATAATCCATTCTTCATTTTCAAGTGCATCTCTAACATTTTGAGGTTCAAATTCACAAATCAAAAATGTGTTGTCTTTCAACTTACTTTGTGTCATCATTGCTAGCTCTCTTATCTCCAATAATATGATTTTTTGGTTGTCTTCTTACATATTTTGCAAGTACATGTTCAATTCTTTGTTGTTCATTGTGTTCTCTAGTAGGTTCATTGTGTTCTTGATCATGATCTTCAGTTGCAACATTTTCTCTATTCTCGGTTTGTCCTTCTTGTTGTTCAGTAACATTACCCTATTGTACGGTAACATTAGATATCTGTATGAGAAAAGTGTCTATTTCTTCAATGTAGACAAATATATTATAATCTTCAGGTTATTTTGTGTTTTCCTCATCATTTTTCTCAGCAAATTCATCAACTCTTACATTTGCACTTTCAATGATCTTGTTAGAAGTCTTGTTCAAACTATAAGCTTTTCTTTTAGTAGAATATTCAATAAATGTTCCTTATCACTTTTTGAATCAAATTTACCATTTCTGTCATCTTTTAGAATATAAAAATGAATTCCAAATATTCTAAAATAGCTCACATTAGGTGTATAACCTTACCATAATTCATAAAGTGTCTTGTTTTTGTCTTTCTTTAGTTGTACTTGGCTCAGTGTGTATATAGAAGTACTAATTGCTTCTCTCTTGTATGTTTGTGCAACATTCTTTTCAATCATCGGTGTTCTAGCACAATACACAATTGATCTATTTCTCCTTTCAGTAATTCCATTCTCCTATGGTGTCCTGAGTACAGAAACATGTCTCTTAATTCCATACTCATTACAAAAGTTAGTGAACTCATCAGAAATAAATTCACCTCCTCTATCAATTCTCAAACATTTCATTTCTCTGCCACTTTCCTTTTCCATTTTATCTTTGTACCATTTGAACATCTTAAATGCTTCATATTTTTCTTTTAAGAACATGAAAATCATCATTCTAGAGTAGTCATCAATAAATAAAATAAAGTATCTGTCACCATAATAACTCTATGTTCTAATTGGTCCACATAGGTCTGTATGAAATATCTCCAAAATATCATTAGATGAAAAATTCTCTCTTAAAACTAGATTTTGACATTTTTCCCATTTGACAATTCTTGCACATTACATGGTCAGGTTTAGATAAGCTCGGTAAGCCTCTAACTTTTCTTTTCTTACTAATCTTAACCATGTCAAAATTTACATGACAAAGCCTCTTATGCCATAACCATACATCTTCATTCTTAGCCATCAATCAAGTAGTTTCAACAGTGTCAAGATAGAATAGATTTGTTAGAATAACTCAGAGGGGGGGGGGGGGGGGGANGGGGGGGGGGGGGTGAATCAATGGCCTCGAAAATTAATCCATAAATCAACCCAAAAACTTATTACCATATTTATAAGCCTCTAGTTATCTTCATTCCTACAAGATGATTGCCTTGAAATATTAATAAAAAATAACTACTGATCGGATTAATCTTTCAAACCTTATTCTTACTTTTACTGATTAGCAATCTTTTTATTTACCAAAATACAGTAAATAAATAGTGTATACCGATCAATCTAGATTTACTTATGTGAAATGCAGAATAATAAAGTAATGACTCATAAACACATTGACACATGAATTTTTAACGTGGAAACCGTATTAAGGGAAAAACCACTGGGACTGATAACCCAAATTTTCACTCTTCTGAAGTGAGCTCGGTGAAGAGCCAACCCTATTAAAGGTTACAAACACACTGTTAGGTGTGACCTTGTTAGAAGATTTAAATGAATAGTTTGTCACTTAGTATCTGACATCTAATGCTACCATCCTTGATCAAACACTCACTTGACCTGTCAATAGGTATCGGGCATATCCAATGCTACTTTGTATGATCAAAATTTTTGATACTCCTTGGGATGTATCTCAATTAGAAAATAATTTTAAGTCCTTCTCGGTTAAGAGACTTGATGCTTCAATGGTTAAATTGAAATAGTAAATTGATCTGTTCACATATACAATTAGAATTGCAGATTTTCAGATCTATTGTAAGTACATTACCTTTCTGATCAATGCTATCAATTCAATACCTTTGCCCCACACTGGTCTGTTATGTGATGATGTATCATTGTTCGTTGGTGTTTGCAAAAATTTATCTCTTTCCTTAGCTTCATTAATCAGGTTTGAATGAAGACTTTCTTCTTCTTCAGAATCTCTTCAGCATCTATTCTCTTGTCACTCCCATTAATTCACATTGAATTAGCTTTGTCTCTTATATAGACATGATTTCACTGTTTCTTTGCTTTATTGATCTTTGTGTGATCCACAATTCTCGCCAATTAGATTTAATGCAAAACTCTTGTTTTATCTCGTAGAGATCTTTCCAACTAAGTCTATATTCTTAACAGCTAAGCCTTTTGTTTTTTCTGAACTCTTTGTTCTATCGGTCAATACTTCAATTAGTCATCAGTGACAACTGACTGTTCCGTCGGTGAGACTTTAGTTGTCTTCGGAATCTCCGTTCGTCGGTGTTGTCTATCCGTCAGGCAACATTGTGATTATGTCTGTCGGATTACACTGTGCTTTTGCTCATCGGGTATCACTGTGACTTTTCTTATTGGTAATGTTGTGCTTTTGCTCGTTGGGTAACACTGTGACTTTTTCTCTCATTGGTTTACTTTGTCTATCGATGTGCATTCTATCGGTGTATACAGTCACTTTGTGAAAACTTAACTTTTATGCATTACTGATAGCATAGACTTTGATTCATTGGTTCTTTGAAATCTTTAGCAGTATGTACATGACCATACAGATTATATCAAGTTGACATCAATGAAAATACAATACATTAACTGATTTAATGTCTTGCATTAACTTTTTGTGTCCCAGTTATCATCAACTTAACATTTTCAAACATTCAATCAGTTATAGTTCATCAATCTCTCCCTTTGGCATTGATGGCAACACACTACATTATCACACTGTATTATCACTAATATAATATGAAATATAACAGTTGAAGTTCATCAAACTACCAATCTTATGTACTATAACTGATACAAATATCTAGTCCTCAGTAAGCTCACATAGCTTAGATTTGATTCTTGCAGCTCTCTTTCTGTTTTCAATCCCTTCACTAGATAGATGTAGAATCTTTCTTCTTCTGATGTGATGTGTTCTCTGCTTGTGTCAAACTCTCTCTCCCTTTGACTGTTCTTTTCTTTTGATGTCTCTTTTCTCTCTTGTCAGCAATCTCTCCCTTTCTATGTACTCTCTCTTTCCGGTTACATCTCTCCCTTTGGATAATGTGATAATGGATATAATCTCTCCCTTTGACAACAATGCCAAAAAAACATTTGACAGTAATGCCAAACAATCCTTTCTACCCATTTAATATATTCCTTGAATTTCAGAATCCATCAGCAATATAACAACTCTGGTGCTTGGTGTAGATAAATACCTTTTTGTGTACATATGTATCTTTGAAGTTCGTCTCTTTGCTTGCATCAACATGAATGATATTCTTATAATATGTAGGCTAATGCAGCCTTCTAGTCATCTTACTGACCAGTAGACAAGGGTATGACCTCTAATCTCTTTTTCAAATATTCAAATGTATCCTTGGGAAGTGGCTTGGTGAAGATATCAGCTAATTGTTCCTTTGATTGCAGATAGTCAAGTATTACCTCATTTTCTTAAACTTGTTCTCTTAAATAATGATACTTGATAGCCATATGCTTTGTTTTAGCATGCATGACTTGATTCTTGGAAATATTAATTGCACTGGTATTGTCACAATAGATAATTACTGGTGCAAGAATTTTCATATTCATACCTTCCAGTAACTGTTTGATCCATGCAATATTTGAGCAGTTTGCAGCAGCTGCAACATACTCTGTTGTTGTAGTAGACTGAGAGATGCATCCTTGCTTCTTGTTGATCCATGTGACAAGTCTATCACCCATAAATAATGCTCCTCTAGTTGTGCTCTTCGGTCATCAATGTTTCCGGCCCAATCAGCGTCAGTAAAGACCTTAAGTTCAAATTTGTCTTTTCTTCTATACCATAAGCCATAGTCCTTGGTATTCTTCAGATATCTTAGGATTCTTTTCATAGCAGTCATATGTGATTCCCTGGGATTAGCAGAAAATCTTGCAACTATTCCTACTGCATGTACGATATCTGGTCTAGTATGTACAACATACATGAGTTTGTCAATCATTGATCTGTACAAAGTCTGATTTACCTCAGGTGACTTTTCCTCCTTTGACAGCTTACATCTAGTTTCCATCAGTGTTCCAACTAGCTTGGAATCTTCCATCTTGAATATTTTCAGCATTTCCTTGATGTATTTGGATTGTGTAATGAAAATGCCTTCATCTTGTCGCATAATCTGTAGACCAAGAAAGAACTTGATCTCTCCAAACATAGACATCTCAAACTCTTTGCTCATTTCATTTAAAAATGATTTGCATACCATATCATTGCCTTCAAATATGATGTCATCAACAAATATTTCAGCAATCAAAATGTCAGCATCAGTATCTTCCTTCAAATAAAGATTACTGTTTTCACTAGTTCTTAAAAATCCAATACTTATGAGATAGGAATGAAGTCTTTCATACCAGGCTCTCAGTGCTTGTTTCAATCCATACAAGGATTTTTGTAGTCTACATACCATGTTCCTCTTGTATGGATCAACAAACCCTTCTGGTTGCTCAATGTATACCTCTTCCTCAAGTATTCCATTTAGGAATGCAGACTTGACATCCATCTGGTATACCTTGAATCTTTTAAATGCAGCATAAGAAAGTAATATTCTCACTCCTTCTAGCCTAGAAATGGGTGCAAAGGTTTCTCCATAGTCAATCCCTTCTTCTTGTGCATACCCCTTGCATACTAGTCTTGCTTTGTTTCTGGTGACTTCTCCAGTCTCATTTAGCTTATTTCTGAATATCCATTTGGTACTGATGACATTCTTGTCATCTGGTCTCGGTACAAGTGTCCATGTATTGTTTTTCTCAATCTGCTAAATTTCTTCATTCATATCACTAATCCATTCTTCATTATCAAGTGCAACATTGACAGATTTTGGCTCAAAATCACAAATTAGAAATCTTTTATTTAGAGACTTACTTTTGGTTCTCATACCAGCCTTTTCTTCTCCTATGATCTGGCTCTGTCGATGGTTCCTTCTGACATACTTGGAAAGTACAGGTTCAATTCTTTGTCTATCATCTTGATCATCATTTTGTCCTTTATTCCGATCCCCATCACTCGGTACATCATCTTGAGGAATATCCTGATTTTTGGTATTTGCAGCCTGATGCTCGGTTGCAATATTCTATTGCTCAGGAGCTATACATTGTTGTTCGGGTAGAGTGTCAGGTTCTTCACTGTAAACAAACCTGTTGTAGTCCTCTGGTTCTTTTGTGCTTTCCTTTTCATTCTTCTCTGCAAATTCATCTATCTTTACATTTGCACTTTCAACAATTTTGTTAGAGGCTTTATTGAGACATTTATA
>MU225641.1:1265142-1292016 GCA_018584345.1 Thuja plicata
TTGATGCTTCAATGGTTAAATTGAAACAGTAAATTGATTTGTTCACATATACAACTAGAATTGTAGATTTTTAGATCTATTGTAAGTACATTACCTTTCTGATCAATGTTATCAATTCAATACCTTTTCTCCACACTATTCTACTCTGTGATATTGTATCACTATTCATCGGTGTCTACAGAATTTAGATCTTCCCTCAGCTTGATTGATCAGGTCTGAATGAATACTTTCTTCTCCTTTAGAATCTCTTCAGCATTTATTCTCTTGTCATTCCCCTTAATTCACATTGAATTAACTTTGTCTCTTATATAGACATGATTTCACTATTTCTTGGCTTTTTTGATCTTGGCGTGATCCACAATTCTCGCAAATTAGATTTAAATAAAAACTCATGTTTTATCTCATAGAGATCTTCTTGCCAACTGAAAAAAATAGCTTTAAATCCTTTACTTATCTCTGGCTTTATCTTGTCGGTTAAAACAATGATAATTACTAGTTAAGTCTATATTTAACTCTTGACAGCTAAGCCTTTTTTCATTTATGAACTCTTTTTTCTATCAGTCAATACTTCAATTAGTCGTTGGTGACAACTGACTTTTTCGTCGATGAGACTTCAATTGTCTTTGGGATCTCCGTCCGCCGGTGTTGTCTATCTGCCAGGCAACACTGTGATTTTGTCTATCGGGTTACACTGTGCTTTTGCTCGTTGGGTAACACTGACTTTTTCTCTCGTTGGTTTACTCTGTCTATCGGTGTGCACTCTGTCAGTGTATACAGTCACTCTGTGAATACTTAACTTTTATGCATTACTAATAGCATAGCCTTTGATTCATTGGTTCTTTGAAGTCTTTAGCAGTATGTATATGACCATACAGATTATATCAAATTGACATCAATGACAATACAATACATTAACTGATCTAATGTCTTGCTTTAACTTTTTGTGTCTCGGTGATTATCAACATAACATTTTCAAACATTCAATCAGTTATAGTTCATCAAGATTACCTTTTGATTGTTCACCAGTGCCGATCAACTTTCCTGTTCCATCATAGATTCTAGCTTTCCTATTCTCAAATGCAACTCGGTGACTTGTGTTATTCAACTGTGAAACACTCAACAAATTATAATTAAGTCCTTTCATCCAATATACATTCTCACATTTGATTTGTTTTTTCAGAAATATAGTACCTTTTCCTTTTACTTGACAAGGTGTATCATTTCCCATTCTAACAAATCCACCATTATAATGCTCAAGAAATTCAAATTTTTATTTATCTACAATCATGTGATGTGTGCAGCCACTATCAATAACCCAAATTTCATGTTTACTAAGTTTAGAAATAAGTTTTGTTTCAACATACCTCTCATCTTCTTATGAATCTTCTTTCAAAGCTAAGAATATTGTCTCAAAATCTTCATCACTGTCGGAATTAGTGTCATTTTCTTTATCTTCAACAATGTAACAAGCCTTCTTGTCTTTTTCTTTGTAATCTCAGTTCTTCCTTCTGTCATACTGTCGGTTGCTTCTGTATTCTTGATCATCTTTTCTATCATTAGATCTTTCATTTCTTTCCTCATTCTTTATGTCAGGGCATCGAGAAACAAAGTGTCCAATTTCTTTACAATTAAAGCATATCAAAGGTAGTTTACCTTTATACCTTCCTTTGCCTTTGTGCACTCTTCTAACCATAAGTGCTTCAAGTTCATCAAGTTCTTTATCATCACTATCATTGTCACGGTTGCTTCTTATCATGTGTTTTCTACCAGATTTACTAATTTTTAGAGAAGACAAATGCAGATTCCATAGTAGGTACAATGTTGTTGTCAAAATTGTTCAGCTCAAAAGAAATCAATCTACCAACAAGGCTATCAACTGTAATATTATTTCTAGGTGCTGCTCTCATTTCATGTATTGCAGAGACTCTTATAGAATAAATAGGCAATAGAGTTCTAAGAATCTTACTCACATTAGTGTCTTCATCAATAGTTCCACCTGCTCCATGAATAACATTCACAACCTCCTTGATTCGGGTATTGTATTGTTTTATGTTCTCTCCTTCTTTCATTCTTATGTCATCAAATTTTCCTCGGAGACTTTCAACTTTAGCTCTTTGTACATTTTCATCTCCTCCATAAACTAGTGTAATCTTGTCCCACGTCTACTTGGATGATGTACATGTCTCGATATCTTCAAATTCAACATTAGTAAGTGAAGAAGCAATTTCTACCATCATAGTATTGTGTTCATGTTTCTCTTTCATCTGATTAACAGTTAAAGGTCCAATAGGTAGGATGAATTCATTATCCAGATATAGCTTTATGTCATCTCCAATCCCTATCAGGTATAGCCTTATTCTTCTTTTCCATGTTGATAATTTCTCCTTGTTCAGCTTCGGTGCATCTCTCTTAAACATCTTGATCTTTAGCTTAAGTCCTTTAAAACTTTCCTTCTAAGCACTCTATGCTTTGATACCAATTTTTAGATAACTGAGAGGGGGTGAATCAGTTAGTTCTCACTTATCCTACAGTCCCAAATTCTCCCAAATGTATATAAAAAAAATTTCAAACATATAATTTAACTCAGTGAAATATATACTGTGATCTCAAACTTTTAGTCCTATACCGAGTAGCAGTAAATCAATACTATGATTACCTATCAAAGAAGATAAAGTAATGTATAAAGAAAAATAACAATCCACAAATCATACACATTGACACAGATTTTTAACGTGGAAACCCTGCTAAGGGAAAAACCACCTGGGACCGGTAACCCAAAATATTTCACTCTTTTGAAGTGAGCTTGGTTAAGAGCCAACCATGTTAAAGGTTACAATGCACACTGTTAAATGTGACCTGGTTAGAGGATTTAAAACTAACAATTCTCTCTTGACCAATCATTCACTATGGGGTCAACAAGAAAACACTCAACATTGATTAGAATGTCATAATAAATACTTTCACGTCCTACTCGGTTAAGAGATTTATCTGTAACAATGGTTAAACTGATACAGTAATAATTTGATTCATATACAAATGTTTTGTAGATTTTCAAATCTATGTTAAGTACATAATACCTCTAATCAATTTGTTCACTTTAGTTCATCTCATTCTTCATACTCGGTTAATGCTCTTTCCTCTATCGCTTGGTGATGTCTACAGAAATGATCGGTTCTGTCTTTAACCAGTTTGATCAGTCACGCATGAAATTTGCATGTGTGTGCATCATAACATCATGTGTATTCATAATGAATCTCTTGTCTCTTATATAGACATCATAACTCATTTAATTTTCATCCTTTAGATTTTTTTGCTTAATCTCCATCATCGGTTTTGTCGCTTAAACCTTCCTCGACAGTTGTGTTAAAAACACGTTTCAATCTTCTTTGTCAGATCTTTCTTGAATTTTCATAGTCATTCAATCATCATAACAAACCTTAACATTTACATCAGAATCATCAATTGTCATCTCATCATTCTAGTCGATCTTGGTTTGATTAAACTGCTCGGTCAATACCATGATGTGTCGGTGATCCCTAGCTTGGTATCACTATGTTGGGTATACACTATGTTTACTCAGTGTTTACTGTCTCTCGGTGTATACAAAACTCTTCAATTACTGACCACATAAACTTTGTTTTGTTCAAGATCTTCAATCCATAATAGATGTTTGTTACCATAATGATACTCAAATAAGTTGACATCAATGACAATACATTAACTGATAATGTCAATCATCATATCTGTAACTCGGTTGACTATAAAAAAAAATGACTTCAAACATACAATTAGTTGTAGTTCATCAATTGGATATTGTTGAAGATAGAGCCCCTAACAAAGGTTCCTTTAAGTTTGGACCTATGTGGTTATGAGATCCTTCTTTCCTTTCTGTGTTAAAATTGTGGTAGACTAATGTTCCTTTTATGGAGGGATCTTGGTTGTATCAGATAATAAGAAATTAAACTTCTTAAAAACTAAAATTAAAGAATGGACCATTAATAATTTCAAGAACATTTTTCAAGAAAAAGTCCATTTGGAAAATGAATTATCTAATTTAAATAAACAGATTATTGATCACGATATGGATCAACACTCTTTTATGCTTGAAAAATCTGTAAGACAATCTCTTGATGAGGTATTGTTGAGAGAATATATTTATTCGAAGCATAATTCATGTGAGGTGTGGCTTATGGATGGTGATAGGAACACCATAATTTTTCATGCATCTACTAAATTTAGGAGGTTAAAAAATAGAATTGTAAATATTGAAAGTAACTCTGAGCTTCCAGTTGAGGTTGAGGAAATTTCAAAACAAGCAATATCCTTTTTTAAACAACTTTTAATTGTTGAACCTTTAGATACTAAGGATTATATTCTTAACTCTATTCCTACATGTGTTTATGATCTTGATAATTCTATGCATCTCTTTTCTTTAACCATTGAGGAATTAAAATAGGTACTTTTCTCAATGGCGCTGAATAAGGCACCTTGTCCAGATGGATGCACAATTTTATTTTACCAAAAATGGTAGGATTTTTTAGGGAAAGATATATTAATAGCCCTTGAGGCTTGAGGAAGCTAGGAGCAATAAGACCATGTTAAAAGAGCCTAAAAACAGTTGCATTACAGTTATATCTAAAGTTGATAATATGAGGACCGTTGTTGATTTTAGGCCTATGTCTTTATGTAATACTCTGTACAAAATTCTCACTAAAATATTTTTTGTTAGAATAGTTAAGATTATCCCGAAAATTATTTCCAAGGAACAAGGAGGATTTTTTCCTGGTAGGGAAACATTATATGGTGTTATTCTTGCTCATGAAATCTTACATTCAATATCCTCAAAAAAGAAATCTTCTATGACTAAAATTGGATATGATGAAAGCATGTGATATGGTTAACTGGAAATTTTAATTTTTAGTATTAGAAAAGTTTGGTTTTTCTAAAGGTTGGATCAAATGGAATGGTGATTGTGTTATGACTCCTAGATTTTTTCATCTTAATTAATGGGTCTGTGTGTGGTTTCTTTCAAGCTTCTAGGGGGATAAAAAAGGATATCCCCTATCCCCTTTTCTTTTTATCATTATGGTTGAAGGCTTTAGTCAAGCCATTAAGCAAGAAAATTTGTTGTCCAAATGGGAAGGGGTCAAGATTGCAAATTGGAATGAGAGCTATGTTGATCCTATGATTTGCAGCTCACGTCGAACATCAAGGGGAAGTTCAAGAAGTGTTGTGAGAGGTGGGATGTGGTGCACCATGCAACACGACCTGCGGGATTTTAGAATTCGGTTTTTCATGGTCGATGATTGGAGAAAAGGGAAGAGAACCACCTTCAATCAAATAGCTTAAGCTAAGGGGAGGCGAAGCCTCAAATAAAATTTTTTTTGGATGGGATAGGAATTTGTCAGGTGGTATTTTCATAGGTTTCACCTTCTCTGGTCAGAGCTTTGTATCGTCACTCACTCACGACACGTTGCACCACATTCCCTTCATTTTTGGCAAGAGAATGAGAAGCCAAATTCTGAGACATAGGACTCACACATTCATACCCTATCATAGGAGGAATTTGCAAGGGTCCAAATTAAGGCAATTTTTTCCTAAAGATAGTGAGATTCTTCTCAACAATGGATACAGTGTTTAACACCATGCCAATGAAGATAGAAATAGTCCGAATAAGGTTCTAAAGAGAAGACCTCACTTCCTGAAAAATCATCTTCCTGAAGAGAATACTACAAACAACATAAACACACTGGAACACACCTATGAGAGTTCAAAACATGACACATTGACTATAAAAAATGAAAAGGCACCGAGTACACACTCCCCATGATTCATTAAGAATAAACATGCCAAGGCGAACGATAATTCCCTAGAAATAATATGCTACACTATACACCCCTGGACTACAAGCCATGGGGTCTTGTTCTTATAAAAGTAGAACACTACAAATAGTACAGTATATTTCTTCACCTATTGAACCAAAGTCCAATATTTCCAACCTCTTTCAAAATACAAATTATTGGGGTTTTATAGAACAACCCTCAGTCAAAATGGTCTTAGAATGATTATAGTTTGTTACAATCGATTGACATTCCAAAGAATCTGATATGGATCGCTCAAATTCCTAAGCTGCAGACAAATGCTTGAATTTGATTGGTTTATTACAGTGTGATTGGTAGCCGGTTCAACCATAAAACATCATGGCAAATTAATCAGATCGTCATTATGCATGCGTTGAATCAAGCATTGTAAAGTGAATAGTTGTCTATAAAAGTTGTTAGTCATGGGATTCTACCTATAAAAAATAATTCTTAGGATGTATTGGTCAACCCTATTGAAGCAAGGGTGTCCGAGATGACACGTGGCAGCTGGTAAAAAATTTAGGGTAGTAAATTCTTCACGGAGCGGTTAGGAACTATGATGGGTTGACATGTTTCATATGGCGTCAAGGTTATGGAATTTGTTACCGCTCTTACACAAAAAAAGATCGAAGGTAACACGTGAAGCACAGAAATGGTGTAGAAAGAGTCTACATTTTGGCAACTTTCAAGGGATCTCGCCTTGCCGAGAATGAACCACAGAATCTTTGGTTATGTAGGGCCATAACCTTATCTATTGGACTCGAGGTCAAATCATCTTAGATTTCTCGGATCATTTATCTCCATGAGTTATTCAAACAAACTTCCAAGGCGACAAATCTTACATGCAAAAGAAAAGATCAAAGGTTTTCTTAAAATTAAAGCAAAAACATTTAACAATGGGTAGATCAAACCACAAGACTCAAATTTTTATGCTTGCTGCAAGAGGGAAACTCTAAGACAAAAATACAAGATAAAATCTTAAGCAAAGTTAGCCAAGTGATGCCAGAATAATATTTCTAAAACAAAGAGATAGGATAGCTAACCAATGTCTATAAAGGAAAAGGGAACACCAAGAACCCGAAACAATTCACCACGTTTAATATCGACTCCTTAATGAAACTTTATATTTGATATCTTGCAAAAGGGACAACATTTAAAAAAGCATTGAGATTAACCCAACAAAAAATGAAAGAAGACCACCCAGGGATTTGTGTGTGTGCAACGGGGTTAATCCTTCACTTTCCTTAGAAGATGAAATGGTTTTTGCATGCCCACTAGAATACATAGGTGATATATTTGTTAGGATTAGGTAATACTGAGAGGGGGTGAATTAGTATTATAACACTTTAAATTCAAACTTAATAATTTCCTACTTAACCAAGCAATTACTAAAATGAAAAGAACATACATATAAAGTAACTAACTCATACCACCATGATTTGTTCACGAGGAAACCCTGGCCAAGGGAAAACCCTAGTGGGGATGACACCCACAAATAATGCACTAAGAGTGTAGCATCTCTATTAGGAGACCTATTCCTTATAGGAGCCGAATATTAAATTTAGCACATATCCCTATTAAATGATAAAAATCTTGTTAGGGGCAAAACAAGGAGCTAACTTCTCTTACAATCAGAAACTATCTTTACAAAAAGATTTCTCAAGTAATGAACTGAACAAGCATCAGTAATGCTTAGATAGTTCCAATTATGGCTCATAGTATCCTTTATCTGATTTTGACATCACCATGCATCTGTGCATTTCATCTACATCTTCGCATCTCAAAACATCTTCATATATACTCGATCTCATAATCAGACGACTCATGAATATCTCACAAAATGCGACCATTACTTTATCAAATAATAAACACATAGTGATCGTACATTAACATAAATAGGGTAGGACCCAATCTAAATCCAAATTAGCACTTATGGATTCCACATTATACTCCCATAATCATCGCGACCACGCAACTACCCTGTTACATTGCTTCCAGAACTTAGTCATTTTGCAAAATTGAATATCCAAAAATGGATTCTACATCAAGTGACCATGCCAATGAGTAGTGTTTCCATAAATTACAACCTTTATGCAATTCTAATTAGGCCACTTGCTAAAAATCTCCCCCTTTGGAATTGATGGCAACACTTAGTGAAAAATGACTAAGTGATCAATACCAAACTATTAGCTTACTATGTGCATATTTTTCATATATATTACTCCCCCGTTGACATTAATGGAAAAGGTGTAACTATATACATACCAAAATTGTAGGACTGGTTCACCATAAAGTCATACCATGTGAAGTACATCTTGAAAATAAGTTTCCAAGATCTTCGCCTCAGTTATCCATGACTTTACCAAAATCTGACCAACATGGATCAAGCCATTTAGTGCAAAAGATGAAGTTTCATCTCCCTTCAATTCTATGGGCATGTTATCAACAAGTTCCTTCTCTACTATCTCCATATCAGAAAGATGTTTCTCCTGAATTAATAGTTTTGGACTTATTAGACTCTTTAACACACCAAATCTTCCTATTACTCTCCCTTTCTTTTTTTTAAGCACGATGAATTTGTCCAATAGTCTGGACACTTCCTTATCCAACTCTGCAATAGTTTGTGAGGATGACTCATAATTGTGTACTAATATGTCCAGAGTCTTTCTATCATTTTCAATGATGTCTTCAATCCTCTTCAGGTGCTTGAGAGGATTTATACGGTATCTTTATAAATTCCTTCCATAAGTAATACAAGGCTTTGCTTCAACAATAGTAGTATTGAGTATGCCCAAGTCCCATGTGATTGACCTACATACCTCATCAAGCTTCTTCACTAAATATGTTTTTTCAGCTCTAACTGTTGTGATATTTTCCAAAGACTCAAACTGAACGTCAAATTCATCAGGTACTTTGTTCAGGTTGTACAGTGTATCCTTTCCTTGGACAGAGAAAGGTAGGGGTGGGAGTTTGTTGATACTATCAATTGCTCTTTCCAGTACCTTTGACTTCTTTTCAAATTTCTATTCAGATCTATCCTTATCCTTAGCAAAGGCTATGTAAGATAATTTATTAATCCATCTTCATCTATACCTTCAACATCTGTTCCCAGAATTTTTTAACCACTTTCCAACAATAAAGTTGAAGAAACAGATATATGTGTTTCGTGTTTAACTTCAACTTTATTTTTAGATTCCTTCACTACCTCAACTGTACTTTCTTTATGTTCTTCCTTAGAAGTTGTATCGTCAAAAAATGGAAGCACTTCCATTTTGGACTAGTTTAGCCCTTCGAGCAAGTGGTTTGGGGTCATTTCAAGCACCTTGAATGGGTCTTTGACTTGGATCTAGATTTTCCCCTTGTTCTGCTCCTTTTCCACTTCTCTTTGGCCTATTTCTAGCACCCTGATCTACGGATTTGAAATTATTGACTTCAAGGTCAAGGTCGACCTTGACCCTGACCTAGGTCAAGGTTGACTTCAACCCTGACCTAGGTCAAGGTCGACCTCGACCCTGACCCAAGGTCAATTTTCAAGTTTCTAGGGTTTTCGAATGTCGGGCTTTGGAAAGATTTAATTCCCGCTTCTGGGTCGGTTGTTTCAGTCTTCGAGGCAATGTATCTTGAAATTATATTTAATATAGGTCCACTTCTAGGGGTATATTTCTAATGGGAATTTAATTCTCCTATATAGGCCTCTCTAGAAGATTGTTCCCTAGATTTGTATATAATGAAGCTTTCTCCTCTCATTTTCTCTAAGAGGCAAGAAGCAATTCCATCCATCCAAATTCTATGCCTAAATCTATTGAAGAAAGCATCCACTCTCAAGAATTCAATAATTTAAAGTCATTAAAGCATTCAATTCATCAAGGAGATCCATTGGTAGCCATTGAAGGATTCAAAGCTCTATGGAGCTCTCTTGTTGAAGATTTCTCCATCCACATCCATGCAAGCTTCTTCCTATTCCAAGATTCATTCAAGATTGGTGTTGAAGACCCAAAGGCAATTGATTTGAGAGATCCTACATCTTACATTCTACATTCTACATCCATTTGGCACATCCATACTTGTGGATCCAAGGATTTGAGTCCGCCACAAGGGTTTCTATACAAGAAAGGTGAATTTGTTCATTTACTTTGTTTATCTCTGCAAATTCAATTATATTTTAAGGTTAATTCCAAAATTGGGGTTTGACTAAGGAAAATCCCTCCCCCCAACAAACAACACCATTTTTATTGTAGGTACAGGTACATGACAGCGAATCTAAGAGCACATTTGGATACCCTTTTCGGCCAACTTTTGGGATCCGCAGCCAGATATTCCGTCAGAGTAGTGCAGGTGAAGGTCGACCTCAAAGGGGCCAAGGTCAACCTCCATCTAGGTCAAGGTTGACCTAGACCAGATCTAAAAAATATTTATGGGTTTCGTAGATCTCATAGTTTCGGTTCAGGATCGCAGAAATCAATAGTTTCTGAGACTATTTGGGAGGGTTTTCAGCATATTATTTTTCGGAGATAAGTACTTTTTATTTCTTCATTCCATTATTATTTACAAACATTTCCAGATTTACATTCCTTATCATTACAATTAAATGTAAGTGGTTAAACGTGGCATAGGGTCTCTTTTATGTGAAAATTCCCATTGTTCAAAACCCTATGTAAAGACCATCCATATTTTCCTACCTTATAGAAGCATCTTCCTTGGTCATAATGATTGCACTATGTTCACTGCTTCTGTCTACCTTAGTCACAGTATCTGCATTCCCTTGAAACGGGTCACTTACATCCAGCGAAGTGTCCAAAGACACAATCACACCAGAAACAAAGAAATTTGTTTTCTTTACTGTACTGAAAATTTGACTACTATCATGTGCATCATTAGATGTGTCAAAGTTTACTTCTGTGACCTTAGAATATTCTCCTCGTATAATGGTTTTAGGCTTAGTAACCTTGTTCTTAAGAGGTGAAGGTGTTATAGGCCCAGCTTCCAATAGGAGTTTGTCAATAGCCTGCTGAGTTTCCTCTTTAACTTTGTCATACTTTCTCCTCATAATTTTTATCAGTCTAGATTTTACTCTCATAAGGGGCTTAATGTATTTCATTATTCTCTCATGCTCATAAAAATAAATAACAGGTAGCATGTCTTCAATTGCTTTCATTCTTATCTTCTCATCCTCTTTGAGTGCTAACTGCTTTACTACCTCAAGTTTTTTTTATATCCTTTGGAATAATTCCTTCTATCTCGAGTAAATTCTTTTTGAAAACAAGCATATGATTAATGACAATGTCTTCAATCATAATTTGATCATTTTCTTCATACCTTTCATATTATCTAGGAAATTGGTTTAGCTTTCCTTGTTCCACAACTCTCTTTTCTAGCATTTTTAGTTCTGGTTTCCAGTGGTCTTTCAACTAGTTTCTCTTGTACTTTTTCAGTTTTCTTTTTTGTTACTTTTTCTTCTTCTTTAAGCACTTCATTCTTTTGCTTCTTAGGTGCTGAAATATGTTTGGAGGACCTTGTCCTCTTCACGGGGATCTCTTATATTTTCTCTATCTTTGATGTGTTATTGGTTGGTGTACAGATGGTATCAGGTACATTGACCACATTCGGAGGTTGAATAGTGACCTTTACAGTTTTTGTAGGAGGAAGAGTTGCAGGAGCAGTTCTTTCCAATCTAGAAACACCTTTTTTCATCTTTTTCCTTACCTATTTCATCTCATCTTTAGAAATACCTTCCTTTGTTGCTAATTTTTCTACAACATTCTCCACTTTACTTTTCCTTGCTTCCCTGGTATGTTCCTCTCTGATCTTAGCTGATGTTTCTTCAAAGGTTCCCCATTTCTCTTCGAAAGGAACAATCTCAGAAGATAAGATATACTCAACCTACATTGTAATAACTTCTGAACTGACCTCATACCCCATAGGATAACACCACTTCTTCCCTGGTTCAACTTCCTTGAAGCACACGCAATCAGTTTCAACCATGAAGCAAATTGTATCCTTTTATTTCTCAACCAATGCTTCAGGGATTCTTACCCTCTCCTTCATTTTTCTCTACAGAATTTCAATCATAGAAAAAATTTCTCCATCTACCCAAGTACTATTATGTCTTCTATATTTTTTAGAAACTTTAATACCAGTAGGTTCATTGTCTTTCCATGCTCTAGGGTGCATTCCAAGGAATTTATGAACTATATGAATATAGATATGAATCAGTAAAGACACAAACATGAATGCCTTAGACTTATCTCACTTGATCTGCTTGACATTATCTATAAATTTTTTTGTAAGAAATTCACAAAGATGGTATTTTACATTATCTTTCACCATCTTATAGGCCATCATAATTAGGTTGGCTGCTATAGTGAAGTTTATATCCTAAAATCATAGAAACTAATCTCACATCTTGCTAAAAGATACCGGCTATGGTCATTGCCCTCTTATCCCATCTAGAATATGTTAGAGTTTCTACATTTTTCTTCACGTTCTTCTTTGCAACAAGGATAATGCCAGAATTGTCCAAACTAGTTATATCATGGATCAATTTGTTGTGAATCTTCACATGCTGCTCGCCAATCTAGAGAAATTGATCATGAACTTTTCTCAGAACAATCTTGATCCACTCTTCTTCATCAAACTCATAGAGTTTCGTCATCTGCATCATACTAAAGTTTTGCAAATGTGTGAACTCATCTTTCCAAGTTCCATCCTCCTTTATCATATCTTTCATCTCTGTACAGATCTCAAAGTTTCCTAATAACTCATAATTACAGTGAATGTATGCCCTAATGTCTTCCACATGAAGCACGTCGTAGGGTACTTATGAAAGTTCTTTGGGATCATCTTCAGTAGACTTGAAGGGATGCTTCTTGAATTTGTACCTTAGTCATTCACTAACATCAAATATCAACGAAGTATCCATAGTAATCAAAGCTTCGCAAGTGATCAAAAATACCTTTTCTTCGATGAATATGGGTATGCATGCTCAATGATCAAAAAGAGCCCTGGCTTCCTTGCATGTTTCTCTGGTCTCCTTCAACTCTATTTGAATAGTGATTAGATATGTTCAAGTGAATAAACTTATACTTTTCCATGTGAGGATCGACAAATTTCCCAATGAACTTATAAGTCTGCAATGATCCAATCGACCATCAATATGGTGACCACAATATACAATGTGTATAACTATGTGATCTCAAATAGGCACTTCAAACCAATCATATATACTATATAAGCTCTCAAAAGCTTATTACACATAAAAAGGGGCTAGATACATTTTTTTTATACTTCTCCAAAGCTCCCCCTAATTTCATGCTTGGGAATCTAGGTTAATGTAGTAGTGTTAGCATCAGGTGAAGACTCAGTAGCATCTATTGAATCCCCTGAACCTTGGTCTCATTTTGTTCCTTCGCTTTTAATATCTTTCCACTGTCCATATCTCTTGCCTTTCTAAAATGATTGTCAAATTCATTCATATATTGTGCTAAACTTTTTCCAACATCACCAACATTCTTCTTCACAACTATAGGTGGTGGTCCTCTTCTTTGTTCAACTCCATTATACCTGCAAAAAAATTCTCTGTGTCCTTTATTGTTACATTTGTAGCATGTAGGAGATAATCTATTCTGATTAACCCACAACTTTCAATACTTTCAGATGTGCCCAAAGTTGTTGCACTTGTAACATGTAATCTTAGCTATAGTTTCCTCTCTAATATAATCTTGGTTGGTGTTGGATTGATCAGGTTTCCTGCATTCTACCTTCTTGTTCCCATATGCATAACAATTAAAACAATAACCAAAAAGGGCTTGTAAGAAGCTTTACCTCTACAATCCCTCTTCATGTGACCAACTTTTTTACATCTAAAGAATCTACCTCTTAAAGGTTTGATCTTCTCTCAAGGTTCTTCTTGTGCAAGTATTTCTTCATCTATCTTTTCTTCATATTTATTTTCTTGAGGTTTAGAACATTCAGCTTCATTAAAACCAACTCCTATTATGTCTCCTTTAGGTTTTTGTCTTCCTCTTAGTTAATCAATCTTGTCACTGCTCATATAAAGTTTTTCAATGTGTTTCTTAGCCTCAACAAGTTGTCCTTTAATTATGTGATTGTATTTTTCTATTTCCTGATACTTGATTTTGTAGTCATCAAGTTCAACTTGCATCTTTCCCATCTGAACATTTGCATTCGTTAAGATCTCTTCAATTTTGGCTTTTCCATCTCTCTCTTGTTTTTAGCCATATGAATAGAAGTAGTTTCATGATCCTGCTTCAATGCTTATTTTTCCTGTTCAAGTTGCTTGATCTGATCAGATGAATCATTATCATATTCCTCCTTTATCTTTTCCATAAGATCTTGCCTTTGGTTCCTGGAAAGTTCAAGTTGTTCCTTAAGATTCTTAATAAAACCCTCTGCTCTTCTTAATTTGAATTTTAAATCACCATTTTCAGCTTTAGCCTTATCAAGGTCTTCAAGTTCTACCTCAAAGTTCTCTTTCAAACTTCGTAAATCCATCTGGATCTCCCTTAAGTTGTTAGGCTTTCTCTCTAAGGGTCATGCGCTCTGATACCAATTGTTAGGATTAGGTAATACTAAGAGGGGGGTTGAATCAGTATTACAACACTTTAAATTAAAAATTAATAATTTCCAACTTAACCATGCAATTACTAAAATGAAAAGAACATACTCATAAAGTAAATAACTCATAACATCATGATTTGTTTATGAAGAAACCCTAGCCAAGCGAAAACCTCAGTGGGGATGATACCCACAAATAATGTACTAAGAGTATATCATCCCTTTTAGGATACCTAGCCCTATTAGGAATTGAATATTACATTTAGCACATATCCCTATTAAAGGATAAAAACCATGTTAGGGGCAGAACAAGGAGCTCACTACTCTTACAATCAGAAACTGTCTTTACAAAAAGATTTCTCAAGTAATTAATTAAACAAGCATCAGTAATGCTTAGATAGTTCCAATTATGGCTCACAGTATCCTTTATCTTATTCTGACATCACCATGCATTTGTGCATTTCATCTACATCTTCGCATCTCAAAACATCTTCATATATACTCGATCTCATAATCAGTCGGCTCACAAATATGTCACAAAACATGACCATTACTTTATCAAATAATAAACACATAGTCGGCAATCATGCATTAACAAAAATAGGGTAGGACCCAATCCAAATCCAAATTAGCACTTCTGGATTCCACATTATAATCCCTTAATCATTGTGACCATTCAACTTCCTTTTTACACTACTTCCAGAACTTAGTCATTTTGCAACATTGAATATCCAAAACTGGATTGTACATCAAGCGACCATGCCAATGAGAAGTGTTTCCATAAATGACAACCTTTATGCAATGCTAATTATGTCACTTGCCAACAATATTGTATCATAGCTAACTGGATAGAGTCTTCTTGCCAGGAAAGCGTCCATAGCCTCGACAAGGTTATCACCTTGATAGTCATTAACATTTCTCTACTGCCAGATGACCATCCTTAGCCTTGGTAGAGTTGCTAATATGACCTATTGTTTTGCATTTTTGCATTTCTTTATTTTCTTTTTCCTTTAATTTTTTACGCCTCCTTGGCTTCAGTATGCATGAATGATTATGACATCATCCTTGCGGGTTCGCTACCAAGGTGGTAGCAATAAATCTTTGATTTTTCACCTAGCGTGCAAAGGAATAACATCTCAACAATCATTAGTAAGGTATTTAGGTGAGAAGTGTGCGAAATCGCAACTGGATATCACTAATTTCATGAAATAACTGAAATTAATGCTATGGTGCGAAAGGTGTTTCAGGTCACAAAACATATACAAAATGATCTTTCATTTTAAGCCATAAATAAATGCGATTACTTTTTTCAAAGTTCAAGGAGTAAGAAATTCCTCTGACAACACCATTGGCATCCAAAACTTGGATCATAGTTCCAGTAAGAGACAGATGGAAACTTTTGGAAAATGGGCATGGTAATTTGTGGGTATGATGTTCTTCTCAGATGAATTAAATGTGAAATGCCTACGAAGGTATATGCTTACCCTTATAAAAAGGGAAATGCAATCGAAAGGTGTCATAGCATTTAGGCAAGTTGGAGAGCCTGGGTGAAGGATTATCTTGGCTTAGCTTAGAAGTATGAATACTCATGTTAGATTGACAAGTCCATTGCCTCAATATCCCTTCTTAGGACTTATATATGATGATACGTTGGCCACATTGGTTGGGAGAGATGACATGTTGGCTCTTACTGGCCTCAAACGGATATTGGGTGAAGACTTTCTGCATAGTGAGGACCGGTATAGGCTAAACAGAGACATCTCGTCTAGGTTTGTAGACTCTCTGCTAGACTTGGGATAGTCTAGGGACATGATAATTTTCCTCGCAATGGGGATGTTGGTAGAATTATGTGCGGTGGGCTTGAGTATGTGCTTGATGTGGCTCAAGATGACATTGGGTTGTCACTGGAAACTGGCCTAAGGATCTATCTAGAGACAGGAACAGAGGTTTCATTTGTTATAAATTTTTTCTACCGTCCCCTCGACATTCATCATTGTTATGCATGCCACAGGGTCAAATTTTAGAAGAAATACCTCGACCCCAAAGTGGAAATGTTGGAGGAGGCTATAAAGGAGTTATATCTTAGGGTCATGTTCGAGGAAGCCTAGGATACACCTACTGGGTCAAGCAAAGAGGGTTCTTCCATCTCATTAGAAAACTTAGTGGGCGGCAAAGCTAACTCATGGGAGGGAAACGCTAGCTTTGTAGATACTTGACTTGCACCTTGAACAAAATACTTTTATTTCTTTTTGAAAAAAAAACTTATGATATACATGTAAATGATGAAGAGAATTTTGTTAGTTTTGCCAATTTTGAAATGTACATGGAATGACCAATAAATATAATATATTCATTTTGCCTAATTTATCTTTGCATCTACATACGATTTTATTTTTATTTTGATTACTTTGAGATACACAATTCTTCATGTTTCAAAATTGGTTTTTAATGTTTCGCCATAAAGAACTAAAATATCATAACATGGGACCTCATTATCTCACACAAAATGATAATGAAATAGAGGGTACCTTTTTGAGAACATGCCTGAAAAAAAAAAGGGGGAAACCCTGTTGCATTGGCATACTTGTTCTTAATAAACCAAAGGGGGTTAGTGCAGCATAAAATAAAAATCATTGTTAATGAATGATAAATTGACAATCGATGATAATAATCATGAAAGACCTACTGCGACTAACAAGGGACTGGTGACTATACATGGGACATTGGAATTGTGTCATTGCGTTGTAGGGATTATTAAAATGAAAACACACGACACATAGAAAACCCTAATTGTTTACACTAACTAATAGCTAACCTTTCTACAAGAATCCATTTACTCAGATTGGGGAGTAGCCACCTTTGCGGCCTAATTTTTCCATTTTGATCAATGGCTCCCGCAAATTGTGGCACAAGAAGGGAAACAAGAGTATTTCCCTTCTTGGGTGTGATACGTCAGAGGTAACAAAATCATGAATCAACTTGGGTAATTTCTTTGATATCACATGAGACGACATCTCAACTTCTTTGACAGGACTCTTTTCATGCTCTGACGTGAGTATGACCTCAACAGACTGACAATCAAATGGTTCCAAAAAAAACCTGATTGGGCATCTGCAAACCACTGTCAAAGAAATTTCCATGGGAAGTGCGTCGATATGTTCTTGGAGTAGGGGAACTGGTGGTTCTTCTTCCTAGGTAGGGGATGACTTTGTTTGGCCGGTAGGAGTTCAATCATCAAATAAATCGCAAAAGGTTTCAAGCTTGTCCTAGACCTGCATATCATCACCTTCTACATCTCCTTTCTTACTTAAGGGCTCAGGTAGAGATTCCCATGGTGACACTTCCTTTGGAGGTGTCTCTACATCCTCTGAATCTTTCAAAGTAGAAATCTTGTTGTCCTCGACAAAATAGGGGAGCTCAGAAAAGAGGAAACATGTACCATCAGCCTCTGGATGTATCAAGGGGAAGCTACCTTCACTCACTTGTGTGAGTTGGGGACCTTGCTGAATTTGTTCACTAATTTGTCTCGAGTTCCAAACCACCAGACTTCCCTCGAATAATGAAATCATATCTGACATCAGGGACTAAAAAGAGAACTCTAAAAGATCATTCCAAGTTGGTTCATCTCTTGTCGTACATGAAACTTCTAGAGCTTCTTCATTTCCAGCTTGATCCTCCATGACAGGATCTTCTTCAAAATGTGAATCCTCAACCAAGGCCTCAAGCCTAGCTAAGCAATGCTAGAGGATGCTATACTGCCTTTCAAGCTCAATAATTCTCAACTCGTGTTGAAAATTGAGTGATATCTCTAGGGTACAAGGAACTGGGTTCGTTTGACCAGGTTAAGGAGCAACCCAATCAACATAGTTGTACTAATTTGGGTCCATGGCACTAAGTAGACCTCAAAAACTACATGTTGTGTGCACTTTCTCGCTACATCAAGCTGAAAATCCCAAAGGATGCATAGAATTTGGTGATTGCTATTGTTTTGTCCCACCAAGCATGCCAGGAAAAAATGTTGATCCCCTGATCTGTGGCTCTTATCAATCATCAAGGGGCAGTTCCAAAAGTGTTGTATGCGGAGGGACGGGGTGTGCCCTGCAACACAACCTCTAGGATTTTAGAAGTTGACTCTTTGTGGTTAGTGTTTGGATAAAAGGGAGGAGAATTACCTTCAATCAAACAACCTAATCTAAGGAGAGGTGAAGCACCGAGTCAAAGCTTTGTTGGATGAGCTAGGAATTTGTCAGGTGGTATTTGCAGAGGTTTCACCTTCTCTATTTAGAGATCTATGTCATCACTCACTCATGACATGGTGCGTCACGTTCTCTTCATTTTTGGCAAGAGGACGAGAATTCAAAGTCCTAGACCTATCGTTCACACATTTATATCATGTCATAGGAGGCATCTACAAGGGTCCAAATTAATGCACATTGCTCCTAAAGATAGTGTGATTCTCCTCAACAAGGGACAAAGTATTTGACATCATTTTGAGGCAGACGTAAATAGTCTGAATAAGGGTCAAAAGAGAAGACCTCACTTCCTGAAAAATAGTTTTCCCGAAGAGCATACTGTAAACAATATAAACACATTGGAACACACCTGTGAGAGTTTAGCACATGACACATTGACTAACAAAAAGGAAAAGGCACCAAGTACACAGTCCTCACAATTTTTTAAGGACAAACATGCCAAGGCGAGAGAGAATTCCCCAAAAATAATATGCTACAGTATACACCCCTAGACTATGAGTCATGGGGTCTTGTTCTTAGAGAAGTAGAACTCTGCAAATAGTACAATATATTTCTTTGCCTACTAAACTGAAGTCCAATATTTCCAACCTCTTTCAAAATATAAAACATTGGGGTTTTATAGAACAACCCTCGGTCAAGATGGTCTTAGAATGATTAAATTTTGTTACAATCAATTGGCATGGTGAAGAATTCAGCATGGATCGCTCAAATTCCTCATCTGCGGCCAAATGATTGAATCTTATTGGTTTATCGCAGCATGACTGTCAGCTGGTTCAACCAAAAAATATCAAGGAAACTTGATCATAATCGTCATGATGCGTGCATTGTTCGAGCGTTATAAAGTGAACAATTTTCTAGAAAATTTGTTAGTCGTGGGATTCTGCCCAGAAAAGAATATTTCTCATGATGCATTGGCGGGCCCTGTTGAAGCAAGGGTGTTCGGGAGGACACGTGGCAGACACTCAAAACTTGAGGGGAGTACATTCTTCGTGGAGCAGTTAGGAAATCCAATGGTTTTACGTGTGTCAGTCGGCGTCAGGGTTGTGGAAGTTGTGACTTCTCTTACGCAGTCGAAGATCGGAGGTAACATGCAAAGCGTGGAAGCAGTGTAGAAGGAGTCTACAAGTTACACTCATAATCTTTTTGCAGATGACACATTTTTATTTGGTCAAACCAATATCAACAAATATGGATTTATTAAGAGTATCATTGATGATTATTCTTTATCCTTAAGTCAGTTAGTAACTAAATAAATTCTTCATTAATGTGCCCCCCTTAGTACATCGCTTTATTCAGTTTTGGGGATTCACGATGGGTTCTTTCCCGTGTAAATATTTGGGTGTCCTTTTTTTTATAGGTTCTAAGAAGTATCTTTTTTGAGAAAATATTATTACCTTTATTTTGAATTGATCTTATTGTGAAAACATAAATGGTTGTCATTGTGTAATACCCACCCATAGTTGTTAATTTCAATTTATAATGCCAAACTCTTTTAGGCCACTTTTCACGTGTGTGTTAATTCTTTAGATGGATTTGGTGATACTTTGATGTATGGAAATATTTTATAATGATTATATCTATTTATTTGAGTTATATCATGTTGTTAGTTAGTTGGTGATTATTATGTTCATATGATGATTTTATCGATATTTATGTTTTACTAAATAAATATTTACAAAATCCTTTGATTTTTTGGTCGAATTCAAATTGTACCTACATAGTCTTTATGGGTTTTCGTGAAGATTTATGGGTCTTCTATAAAATTTTGTGGGTCCACACCTTGGGATTTGTGCCATCCGTACTTGATATTTTTTGAAGTTCGTACCTAAATCTATCTTTTTTCCTACATTGGGATTTGTGCCTCGGGTTTCGCAATCAATTTTTTGCCTCTTCAAAAAAATTTGTTTTTGTGCCTTGTTAAACATACAGATGGCATCTTTGACCAACATAATGTTGGAAGGCAATCAACGATTCAACGACAAAAATTACAACACATGGAAGCAACAAATGATGACTATCTTCGAGTATCGTCGCCTCGATGAGCTCGTCTTGGGTAAACAATCTCATCCTACCGGAGTTGGACAAGATCAAGATACGTTTGATGAGCGAAACTTAAAAGCGGTCATGCTTATCAAGCTTTATGTTACTGATGATCAGCTACCACAAGCATCATCCGACAAGACATTTGCAAAGATCTAGACTATTATGAAGGATCTCCATGAGACATCAAATAAGAGTCGTGCGTTCTTCCATAAGAAGAGCATATTTTCTATCATGATGGATAAGTGTGTCCTTACAGGAGCATCTAACAAAGATTAAGGACATTCGAGATCAACTTGAGGCCATTGGTCGAAAAATAGAGGAAGAGGATATGTTAGTCATAACTCTGAAGAGCCTACCCAAATCGTATGAGCACTTCATAAAAACGCTCAACATTACTGCAACTAATGTTGACTTAAAGTTTCCAGACTTGTGCACCAAACTTCTGCAGTACAATCGTTGGAAACAACAGTTTGGTAGTAGTGCAACTTCATCCTCCTCAGAAACAAATTTTTGCAACCAAATCCTTTCACAAGGATAAAGGTGAATCTCAATCTGCTTAGCAAAAAGGCTTCAGTCAGCCTCAAGATAGCTCGAAAAAGAAGAAAGATCAGTGTAACTACTGCTACAAATTTGGTTGCTTGATAAAGGACTGTCAGAATCGGCTTGCTTCTAAACAGCGGAAGTAGGAAGGGTCTTGGCTTAAGGCCAATGTCACAAAGCACTAAGAACAAAAGAATTTGCATTCTATGCTTTCATGGTGAAATGCCCTACAAATCATGTGAAATCTTTTGCTTAGTACATAGACTCTGGTGCTTCTCAACACTTCACTCATCGGTGCGATTGGTTCACAGACTTCTCACCTTTCACCGATTCAGTTTATCTTCATAATCGGTCTCCCACACAGGTTGTTAAGGGGAAGGCTCCTAAGGAAGCCTGAACTGGTAACATGCCTAATATCAATCATCTGAAAGTTTTTGGCTATTTAGCATATGTTTGGATTCTAGATGCCCAGCGCTCCAAGTTGGATTCCAAGAGTCAAAAACTTATGTTCGCATGGTATAGTGACAACCACAAGGCTTACCGGTTGATTGATGTAGACATTGATCGTCTTATCTTCAGTCGTGACATTGTCATTGATGAAAAACGAGGACCATTTCATCTTTCCTCGCCTGTACATAATTATGAAGATCAACCTTTGAAGGTTGTTGATTTGTGTATCTAAATTCCATTTGGTTCACCTAATGGGAGGGATGATGTAGACACTGACTTCGATGATGCACTACCTGAATTTCCTCCGGATGATCCTCCTCCTATTGAACATGTTCCTGTTATTCCTCCTGCATCAGGTGTTGGTTCTTCTACTCTTCGGCCTAAATGGTGAGCTAAAACCATCAGTGATCTCCATCCTAATTAGCTCATCAGGGGTAGATCTTCCAAAAGGAAGAGAAAGCAGCCAAATACAATCAACTTTGCTCTCATGGCCAACATCCATAGCATTTTTGAGTCTCAAATATATACCAATACTAAAGGGATTCCTGAGTGGGAAAAGGCTATGGAAGCTAAACACCAAAGTCTTCTGAAGAATAACACTTTGGTTATTTTTTATCTTCCTCCAGAGAAGAAACCCATTAGCTGCAAATGGGTGTATAAAGTCAAGTGCAAAGCTAACAGAACCCTTGACAAGTACAAAGTTTGTCTCGTTGCTAGAGGGTTCTCACAGAAAGAAGGCATTGACTATGAGGAGACTTTTACTCCTACAGCCAAAATGAGTACCATACGGCTTGTCCTTACTTTAGCAGCTCAGTTTGGTTGGAAAGTCCATCAGATGGATGTTAAGAACTTAAGAGTGCCTTCCTCAAAGGTGAGTTGTAGGATGAAGTCTACATTATGCAGCCTCCTAGTTTCAAGGTTGTTGGAAAAGAACATCAGGTGTGCAGACTGGTGAAAGCACTCTGGTCTGAAACAGGCTCCTCGGGCTTGGTACATCCAAATTCACAAGTACCTTACAGATAATGGTTTTCAGAGGAGTCCATCTGATTCTAATTTGTATTTCAAAAACACTAGTGGTGATATTCTTCTTCTTGTTGTCTATGTTGATGACCTAATTTTCACTAGTAGTTTGACACTTTTGATCAATCAGATCAAATAGAATGTATCAATCCTTTGACATGATAGACTTAGGACTTCTGCACTACTGCTTAGGTGTTGAAGTTTGGCAGACTAGAGGTAGTATCTTCTTATCTCAATCTGTGTATGCCTGCAATCTGCTGGAAAACTTTCGAATGCAAGACTGCAAACTTGCATCCACACCTATAGAGAAAGTGTTAAAGTTGACAGCCAAATCAAATTCCCCTGTGGTGAATGAATTGACATCTAGGCAATTGGTGGGCAGTCTCATCTACCTTATTGCTACTAGGCCTGATCTCAGTTTTGCAATGAGCTATATTTTACACTTCATGACAGCCCCTAACGTTGACCATTGGGTAGCAGCGAAGCGTGTAAATGTGAAGGGTGCTTCTGTAAAATGTCCCAAACCGGTATTTTCCCGATTTTTCCACAAATATATCTCATGCAGATTTAAACAAATAAATGCATGCAATAAACCAATGATTCAACAACAATAACCAGCAATATATTCCATTAAAAACCCTTAGCAAATATTATTGCATTATACTACAGCAATACAATAACAGTGGGATTTCTCACAATCCAAATCCAAGCTACAGTATGCAATAGAATATCAAATAACAAAACAACCTGGAATGCAATGGTGAACTCTGTTGTTAATTCACCCCCGAGATGAACTGGGTTTTCGTCCAATCCACCGAGCAAGCCTGAAGGTTTCCGTCCTCAGGTTTCAGAATCGAAAGCTGAAGCTTCCTGGATTCTCCAAGAGAAATAAATTCATAAACTAAGCATATCTCAAATGAGTCTCCAATCTTTCTTTTGAAGCAGCAGTTGTGACTCTTCACTTTCCCTTCTCTGTCTTTTCATATTCCCACTTTAAGTCACTTTAAATAAATATAACCGTTAAATCATAAAGTGGCATAATAATAAAGTATGGAATCTTCTGACATTAAAACAGAGGACCAAATGAACTCGGAAGATGACATGTGATAGCTCAATATTGAAATGCCAAGAAAACTAACTCTGTCGACTTACTAAAAATAGTAAGTATCAATAAACCCTGCGGAAACTGCTCTGATTGGCCTGAAACTGGAATTATCTAGGCCAAATATTGCACTGATCCATATAAAGCGTTGGTTAGCCCACCGGACCATGATGAAATGGCTAACGACGCAGCAGGAATAATGTGCCCGAAAAAGGGGACATTACAAAACCTCCCTTCCCAAAGATTGCTTGCCCTCAAGCAATCGGTATCTGCATGTTGTGACCAAAATGCCTGGATCCCATACCAACCTCAAAGAAGTTGCTCTACCACTCTGTTGAGCCAAACTGATAGAGACAACACGTCCAAATTTGTGAAGCCACTCATCAATACCACACGGCAACAAGGTATTAATTACACTAATGTCGAGATCTCAAATCACCCCAAGTGCCTGATCAGTCGAATCAACTTGCTCTGTGTTGCCATCATCTGTGAGAAAATCCTCAGTCCAACTGAGAATCTCACTCCAACAGAAATCACAAGTACCACTAAGGTCAAATGAAGGGGGGACCCTAACCTCATACCAGTCAGCTCCAAGAATCATTACCAACGGCGAGAATGTTCCTCCTGGATCCCACAAACAAAAGGGCCATCCATCTCCCCAGCTGACTGAAATATCCTGTCGATCCATGGCCATAATGAGTGAATTGACCAAAATGTACAACTGCCACAACACTGCCCCTCTAATCTGTAGCCCAAACCAAAATCTGCACCGAAGAAGCAAACTATCAAAACTGTAGGGCATGGCTTCCTCCTTCAAGAAGGGAAGCGTACCAAACCAATCACCCATCCCACACCTATGCAATAATCGGAATAGAAAGTCCTTCGTAGGTGGGCTGAATGGAAAACAGAATACATCCCATACAATGTGGCCATAATGTGATGCATTAACCAACTCCTTTGGAAATTGTTGGTTGTATTTCGTGTTTTTGCTGTTTTGCCTGTTTCCTTGCTGTTCCCTCTGAAAATTTTCAGGTTTTCATGCTAATTCCTTGTCAAAATCCTGATAAACCCTGAAAAAACCCCAAGGCCAAGTAATAAACGATGCATTTTTAAAACCTTAGCCATGTCTTTCTATTTCCTCATTACCTTTTTCAGTCACTAAAGGCATGTGCTATATAAAAGATTAAGTCAGGTCGCTTGATCGCATGACCCAGAACGAATATGCCAAAATATATCCCGACTTTGATTTTGCCTTGTGTCGCTTAGTCTTGATAAGAAATCGAATATTCCATCTGTGTATCGAGACTTAGCGATCTTCCTTTGGTCGGGGTGTCGCTTGATAATCGTGTTATAAAGCTTTAAAAGAAACGGGACCCACCTCAGTCGGGTGATCGCGTGAAGAGTCAACAGGTCAAAGAAATGTCTTCCGACCTTGCGCCTCCTTCATGTCGTGTGGTCGCTGGATCAGGACATTCAAACAGTTAAGGTTTTTCTTCAGTCGCGTGGTCTCATGATATTTGGCGGTTAAGAGATAACGGTCACGACTCAGCGACTAACAGTTTCAGGTTAAGTGATTTCCCTCAGTCGGGATGTCGCTAGAACAGGAGTGATGAGTCAGACTTCCAAAATGCATAAAGTGGACGAAGTAATAGATGACATCTGTCAGAAAGATAGTGGTTGTCGTGTGATCGCTAGATAAAGGAAAGGGATCAGGCGATAAGGAGACTTAAGTCATTATACCCTCGGTCGTGAAGTCTCGTGATATTTTAAGGGTATGTGAAATTGTAAAGCGATTAAAAGACAGCCGTTCGATGAAGGAGTAAAGAGATCTGACGGTGGTCGCTAAGTCTCGTGATAAAAGTGCCCTAAGGAAAAAGTCCTTCCGACTCAGCGATTAAGGTATGTCGCGAAGTCGCTGAAAACAAAGAAAGGGTACTTTTTCAGTAAAAGATTATATTAAGTGGATCACCCGACTCAGCGACCAAAGGGTTGTTGTGAAGTTTTTAAAATGAGAAGTGAACATCCAGCGACTTGGCGATTACCATGAAATGTTAAGTGTAACGGTTTGTCGCGTAGTCTGGAGATAGAAACTGAGTTAAGGTTAACCCTGCGCGACTAAGGTTTTCACATAGTCGCCTGATTGCTGAAAAGACTTGGGTTACCTGAGGTAAGGAATTACTGTTGTCGCCAAATCTGATGATCAGACCATGGTTAAGGAGATACATTCGCGACAAAGAGACTTAATGAGGTCGCGAGGTCGCCAGATTAACAGGATCTATAAAGCGGCGCCAAGTGGATGACGTGACAGAGGAAATCAAGCCGGCGGCCAATCAGATAAAAGAATTTTTGATTACTGTGTACAAGAGGTAGCTGAGATGTATGACAGAGAACGAATCACAGAGTGCCATGTCAGCTGTCTTAACCGTTTTTCTGATTGCGCCAAAATACTCATGATTTAAATTTGATTTCCTGTCACCTCGAGAAACTACGGCTAGGTTTTTGAACGTTTCATGGCATATGAAATTAATTGCAGAACTGACGTTTCTGAACTTTGAGCCATGTACTCTGAACCTTGTGGCTATAAACAGAGGAGTGCGCATTCATTCCTATTCACCGTATTTTGTGATTTCAGAGCTAAGTTATTATTTCAGAGCAAAAGGTGATATTCAAAGCTGTTACAGTGTTCTCAAGTGATTAAATTTTCTAAGTGATACAGAGAATTGTGCTTAGATTTGTTTCAATATCGTTCAACCAGAAATTCTAAGTGCTAGCAAGAATGAGTACTGCTATGAGCATGGCTTCAACCAGTGGAGGCAGTGGAGATGATCCAAAAGGAAAACCTAGCTTCTCGGATGAGTTTCTGCAGCTACTGCCAGGGTCCACACAAAACAGAAAGATGGTGAGGAAAAGGGGAATGCCATAGCATTAAAGGCATTAAGAGGCATATTGCAACATAGGATTGATATCCTAAAAGAGAAAGCTAATGTTGTAATAAATACATACAATAAATTGCCTACATTACATGCAGAAG
>MU225641.1:1303110-1343098 GCA_018584345.1 Thuja plicata
GAGGTTTTAGAGAGCACCCACTTGGCTCTCCAGGAGTCTCAGGCTCAGTTAGCAGAGGTGACTGTGGAACTGGAGCATCTTCAGTCTACACCAGCACCAGACCCAGTACAGTTACATATTATGGTGTTTGATGATCTGATGATATCCACAGTTGGGGTAGTTGGATGTGATAACAGTGGGGATACATCCACCCTTGATTTCAGCATTGCAGGTGCAGATTCACTTCCATCTGATACTTGTGCAGTTGAGTTAGACACTGCAGTAGAGAGTTGTAGTGTGCCGGACTTTGGGATGGATACTACAGTTAGTAGCAGTACGTCAGGTGATACAGTACAGGACATGGTAGGCAGTGAAGTAGACCAGTCAACATTTAGTGTTCTTGTTCATGACACTACTCCTTTGATTGCTCAGCGGGGAGGCATGGTATCACCTGAGTCAGTTTTTGGTGAGCGCATAGCTGGTGATGATAGGCAGTTGGCTATGTCACAGTCACAAGATGACCAATTATGGTTTTGAGGGGAGCAGTTGGATGCTACCTCCTATAGATGTTACTACCCGGAGTCATTTTTGGATCACCTTGAGCGTTCAGAAATTTATGAGGGATCTTACTGAGCTTCTGAGGGTGTTCTCATCCGGGGTACATGCGTGATCCGGCGTTTGGTGAGAGAGATTGTAGGTACTTTGACTACGATGCTCCCTCACAGAGAGTTTGAGGTTGGGTTTGTTGAGAGGGTCAACCAGGATCCTGTCCAACCTATTTTGCAGAGGTCGAACTTGGAGCCATCTCTGGGTTCACGACCAAGGAATGATGAGCCCTTGACTGAGAGTGGATCCTTTTATCGTCATTACGTGGTGAGGAGTGCTCATTATTTTTCCTTCGATCCTCATGTTGACGAGTTGATGGCACACATTTGTGGATTGGCTCCTAGTCCTTATCATCCGTTATGGGATGGGCTCTCGCCATCAGTAGTTGATGGAAGTTTTGGCTGCAAGTCAGTAGTAGGAGACTTAGAGATCTACTGTGACAACAGAGATTATACAGTGGGTGGATATCAAGGCCCAAGTACAGTTTGGTACAGAGGTAGTCATCAGTGTTGTGCAGAGGATCTACACTCAATACAGATTTGTTGGGTGTGCTGGGGGAGTTCAGTATATCGGGGATCCAAGTCTCCCATACTTCTTGGTTTTTGATGATCCTGAAGTTCACTTCTTTCGGGATCTGGGTAGAGACAGATTTAGTACAGGAGTTTGGGTGAGCGGTTATTTGGGGTCACTCTATAGAGTTATCCGTTTCACATTTTGGGTGATGCTATAGGAACCTACAGTTTTTGTCAATAGCGGGATATACGTTTTTCTGTGGGACCCAGGTGGATTGTGATGTTCCTTGTTCTGGTGATTGCTTGAGGACAAGCAATCTTGGGGAGGGTGGACTGTGATGACCCTATTTTTAGCAGGTTGTGCCAGTGACTTGGTCAGCTCATCATCACGACCCTTGTGAGTTGATGCAGGGTTTTGAGGGTCCCAGCTGCAGACTTGCTATTTTTAGTAAGTTTGGACTTGCTACTTTTGGTGAGTCAATGGTCAGTTTCCACTTCTGACAGGGCAGTATCGGCAGTGGTCAGTTCCCTAGACGATATTCAGTTATGCAGTTCTTGGACTGGGTACTTACTATTTATAGTAAGTCTATTTTTGGCAGTTGTCATTTTTGGCAGGGCAGTGATGAACATGTTGGTCAGTCAGTATGGCAGGTGTTGCAGAAATCGTCATCAACATTATATTTGATAATTACTTGTATTAATTAATAACAATATGTTATTAATTAATAATAAGGCGATATTATAATAATAATAATAATTTATTATTATTATTATAATGTTTTGGAAGTTTATATTATGAAAGGCAGTTAACTGATGATGGTTTTTGGAAACTTTGGAGACCCAGGGATTATAAATACAGGCTCATTTGTGAAGTAGAGGATGGGATAATTGTCAATTGCATTTTGATATGAATTTGGGAGAAGAAGCCAAGGGTTTCTGATTTCAGTTAGCCATTGGAGAGCGTCAATTCTTCAGTGTTGCAACCATTTGAGGTGGTGAAATATCCACTGAATTTGGCATTCAGGAGAGCTTCACTCTAGAGTTCTATTTGTGCTTAAAGTGAAGGAATAACAGAAGGGTTTGAAGAATATTGAGGACTATCGAGTGCAGACCTGAAAATTCATCGTTGGCATCAAAGCTTGCCTGCAAAGTGTTTGACAAATTGTCAAACATCCAAAATTAAACCACAATTCAGCGTTTGTCAAAGTTAGAGCCACAAGGGGTTCTTACATTGGTATCAGAGCTTGTCTGCAAAGTGTGAAAAATTGTCAAACATCCAAAATTAAACCACAGTTCAGCGTTTGTCAAAGTTAGAGCCACACGGGGTTCTTACATTGGTATCAGAGCTTGCCTGCAAAGTGTTTGACAAATTGTCAAACATCCAGAATTAAACCACAATTCAGCGTTTGTCAAAGTTAGAGCCACAAGGGGTTCTTACAGAAACAAGGGATTTCACCTTGAACTTCTCTCACAGAGAAGAACTCATTGAGCAAATATCAATCTGTTGATCATCCAAGATTGCTTAAGATGAACTGTCAGACTCCCTCTGAGTCTAATATCAACTTCTTAGCTCCTCGTCCAAAGTTACCTCTGAAGATTCAGACTCCCTTTGAATCTGCTATCAATCTTCTTTTTCCTGCAAGAGCATCTCCGAAAAAGATCAAGGCAAATAGCTCTTATAGTACATATAGAAAAACAAATGAGAGAGATACTATAATGAGTAGATAAATGTAATATTCAAGGATAATAAATACTTATCTATGCATCAACATCCTTGACACAAGTTGCTTCAATGAAGGTCCATATACATCAAATCATAAAACACCTTCTCTGATTATTTGAGAGACATCTCCCCTTTGAATTATCTCCCCACTAAAGATGGTTCAAATGGAAATGTAACATTGGTAATTATTCTCCCCCCACAATGTACAATTCTCAATCTTATATCATTGAACAATTCGCATGTCTTCTTATGAAATGACTTGATTGCTCCAAGAGAGGTGACACTCTATAATTGATTGTTTCTTTCTAGAAAGAGACACCCTTCCTTGAATACGTGCTTCTTTGTTAATGCTTGACCACGATCATAAAAAAATTAATATATCCCTTTAATGAAAGCCGGTTTCAGGAATTTCACATAGACCCGTATACAGTCGGTCATAACTTTTGAACTCGAAACTTTCTCTCCAATCGCTTCGGTGAGATTATTTGACATTTGTTTATCACAAACATATCCAAAATACATCAAAATACAACGGTGTATTTGTGAGATATGGTCCCTGTACAGAGACTATATTTTCTGAGACAATCACACATTCACCATCAACAAACTACTGCCTTACATTTGCAGTCTGGCTCTGATACCATGTTAAGTTTTAGGATAGCTGCAAATGTAATAGCACTCTATGTTGTATGTGTTTTCCAAATGCAGCAATCTCTCTTTCATTTATATTGAGAATGAGGATAGGAGAGACATGTCCCATGAAGGGACATGTCTATTCATTATTATGAGATTAATATAATGACAATTGATTATGTAACTACATAACTATACACACACACACACACACACACATGTAATATCTCTGAATCATTATTATATTAATTTCTCCTAATACTATTTTAGATATATATCTATATATATTATATCTCACATAATAAAATATATATATATTCAATAGTCTCATAGGATTTATCCGACAGAAGCTACGAAACATCAACAAATTTAGCTTTATTAATTAAAACTTATCGTTATTATATTTAAAATCTCTAGACTATATAAAACGCTGAGATAAACATCAAAACTGAATCTATCGACAATACTAAAAATAGCAACCCTACTAGCTGGCTCAATCGGTGCTTGAAACTCACATACTAAAAATACTTATTGGAAGACTAACCCGAATTCATTCCAAAACAAGGGGATTTAGGTCATAATAATGGTGTAAGCTCAACTTGTTAATGTTTGTAGCTGCAGGAGACATTTTTCATACCTGCAATGGTTGTGCTATCTAGAATTGTAATCTTCATCAGCGTTAATGCTTCATTTGTTCGCTTGGTGAAAGTCCAATCATTTCAGTCTGGTCATTTAATTAAAGAATTTGCATAGTTGAGACTCTTAGGATGATCTAAGAGTCATTGGAAAGCATGTGTGTAGCGTGGTTGTTGAACTCACCTTGCGTGGCTTTTGGTAAGCTAAGAGTTTTCCTTTCTGATCGGTCATCTTCATGAAGAGTCACTATGGTCTCAAGACCTCTCGCGTGCGTAACTGTTGTTTTTTTTGGTATGTCACCATTATTATAACCGTTGATGATCATGGTTGTTGAAGTCTTTATTGTTGAGAGGTTCTTCTATATGAAGAGTCTTGTTAATCTTCACAAAATTTAACGGTATCTTTTAGTAACTGTCGTTAGTTCATGTAACCGATAGTCAGAGATTTAAGAGTCCTTTCACCATATTCTAAGTGTGTATGTAATGCTAGTCAAATGCAATTATGAGGAGAGTGGGTGTCGTCTTTCATTGTGTATTGAACATTATTGTCTTTTGTGGGTAATTTTATAGATGATCATAGAGTTGCATACCGTGAGTAATATGATCTCAGGTTATCGGCTTCAGTCTATGTAATCAGTATTGTGTGTATACATCCATTATTCTGTATGTTAAGAATATCAAAGTCAATCTTCTTGTAAAGAGAATATTGTGTAGCGTTCATTAAGGGTGTGCAGTCCAAGTGAGTGTTTTGTGAGAATTGTATCCAGACATTCATCATTATTATAATTAAAATATTTTTCTTGGTGCGGCTAGGTTTTTCCCTCGAGTAGGAGGGTTTTCCCAAGGTATCTCTAGCGTCATTGTGTTTTGATTTATATGTTATTTGTTTCTTGCTATTCTGGTTCAAAACATTAACATGGTATCAAAACAAGATTTAAGGAAAGATCTAGAACCAGATTTATGCAAGTGCTTGAAGATTCAGAGGGAGCTTGTGTGGCAGAGGGAGGGTGGCCAGTCCTTTGTAGAGGATTAGCAAGCTCGAAAAGCAGTGTGGCTTTGAAAGCTCATTGTTTGGTCAAATATTGCAGACAACTATTTTTTTTTTGTGAAAATCAAAGTTGTGAGAATGCTGCCCCTGCTGAGGAGTCTTTGTTGAGAGGGAGTCTCAGCATTCATTAGTTCTTATTATGCGTTGTAATGCATTTTTCTCTGAGACAGAGAAATTTGAGGTGAAAGCCCTTGTAATGCATTTTTCTTTGAGACGACGAAAATTGAGGTGAATGCCCTTGTAAAGCATTTTTCTCCAAGACAGAGAAATTTGAGGTGAAAGCCCATGTAATGCATTTTTCTTTGAGATGGAGAAATTTATTGTGAAAGCCCTTGTTTCTCTTTCCACTCATGAGAGTAGCCATAATGGATGTCATGTTGAGAAACTCCATGACAACATCATGTTGAGTGACTCTGTGAAGAGATCTTGTGTTTATTTCACACATGGGAGTAGCCATGGTGAGCATCATGTTGAGTGACTCCATGATGCTATCACGTTGAGAGACTCCGTGATAAAGTTTTGGTTTCCTACACAATGGGTGTAGCCATTGCGAGTGTCATGTTGAGACTCCATGACATGAGAATCTAGAAAAATATCTCCTTTGCTAAGAGGGAGTGTTAATGTTTGTAGCTGCAGGAGACATTTTTCATACCTGTGATGGTTGTGCTATCTGGAATTGTAATCTTCATCAGCATTGATGCTTCATTTGTTCGCTGGGTGAAAGTCTTCATTCATTTCAGTCCGTTCATTTAATTAAAGAATTTGCATAACTGACAGACTCTTAGGATGATCAAAGAGTCATTGGAAAGCCAGGTGTGTGTGTGGCTTTTGGTAAGCCAAGAGTTTTCCTTACTGATCGGTCGTCTTCATGAAGAGTCACCATAGTCTCAAGACCTCTCGCATGCGTAACTGTTGTTGTTTTTTGGTAAGTCACCATTATTATAACTATTGATGATCATGGTTGTTGAAGTCTTTATTGATGAACGGTTCTTCCATATGAAGAGTCTCGTTAATCTTCAGGAAACGTAACAGTATCTTTTAGTAACTGTCGTTAGTTCATGTAACCGGCAATCAGAGATTTAAGAGTCCTTTCACCGTATTCTAAGTGTGTATGTAATGCTAGTCGAATGCAATTCTGAGGAGAGTGGATGTTGTCTTTCATTGTGTATTGAACATTATTGTTTGTTGTGGGTAATTTTGTAGATCATAGAGTTGCATACCATGAGTAATATGATATCAGGTTATCGGCTTCAATCTATGTAATCAGTATTGTGTTATACATCCACTATTATGTATGTTAAGAATATCAAAGTCAATCTTATTGTAAAGAGAATATTGTGTAGCGTTCATTAAGGGTGTGCATTCCAAGTGTGTTCTGTGAGAATTGTATTCAGACATTCATCGTTATTATAATAAAAGCATTTCTCTTGGTGTGGCTGGGTTTTTCCCTCATGTAGGAGGGTTTTCCCAGGGTATCCTTGGCGTCATTGTGTTTTGATTTATCTGTTATTTGTTTCTTGCTATTCTGGTTCAAAACATTAACACAACTAAACATCAAATACTGACACTCTGCTGTATAAACTGCCTCCAAGGTTCCCTAACCCTAACTCATTAACATACAAGAACAAACTAAATAACCTAAAGGTCCACCAACTCAACTGGTTATGAAGGGAACATTACAAGTCTTTGAACTCCCATGACCACATTTGCTGCTCCCTTTACTAGGGATACCATCTAAAATGGAAAAACCATAACTGATTTCAATAAATGCCAAATCAATGTTAATATGAAACCTTCAAGTTTTGTTTCCCTCTCATGATGGAGTTGTTTCCATTGACATCTAAGTATGTTGCAAGTTCTCCATTGACAGCTGACGAAAACCACAATATGCTGTTTTTAAATTTTTTTCTCACTCACTGCTGAGACTTTTTTATTTATTTAGACGTTTGCTCTGCCTGCTTTTTATATTTATATTGCTATTTATGTTGCATCGATTTCCAAAGTCAAGATGGGAAAATTATGTGTTAATGTTAATCTTCATTTGAAGAATGAAATTGATGAAGAAACAGTTAATAGCAGCTGAACACAAATCCCAAGCATAGCCACAAACAGGTCAACTGCAAGTGTATTGAAATCTGTTTGCCCTCCAAAGTTATTGACACAATATACCAAAAGCCATTTTGCAAGAATAATTCTTTGCAGCAATTGCAACAATAATTGAAAAAATAGATTATCTAATTCAGGCAGCAATCAAAAATCAAAAACATTAATCTAAAGGGCCGGAGTTGCAGAATTACAATGGCTAACATAGAGTTATTGCATATCCCTGGTCAAGGAGTTGGGCCATGTTTTAAACTCACATTTGAGCAGAGGGCTGACATAATCAAATTATATTAGGACATCACTGCACCAACAATTATAATTTGCTGCAGATTTTAGGGATAGCACCTTCATTTCCATCATTTGAGGTGAATGCAGTGGAGTCAAAGGGGAAATAGAAAGGTAGAAGTTCATCATCACCAAACCCAACCATAAATTTGTTCAATGTGCAAACAGGGAGGATGTGGATGAGACCGCTTCCGATTTCTAGTTTTGTAACAGCATTCCTTTTCAATTTGCTCGATCTCCTTTATACAAAGAAATAATGGACAAGGTAGGTTTCCCTGAGGTGTTGAGTTAAATGATGGAATCACTTACTGTTTTCATTCCAAGAGTCTCTAAATGATTGTCATAATCATGCAACAATCTATTGTCCTAAAATCAGCTCCAAAGCTACCCTATTAAAATAGACAACACAATCCTTTGCAAAATTAATCTTTGGTAATGATGTTGAATTTAGTTCCTTCCAAGGGCGGGCATAAACAGCACGAGTGAAAGCTGGAAACAAATTATGACAGCCACAAATCACCTGTTTTTCACCAAAATCAGGATTGTGTTTAGTAGAGTATCCATCTCCTCATTTGATTACATTTATTGACATCCTCCCATAATTCCATGACCTCAAAGGGATTGAACTCATGGTTGTTCAAGTCTGAAAGCATCAACCTACAATCTGATTTTATCAAATTAACAATATGAAAAATGGAATACCAGCTGCAAAGATAGAATTTCCTTGCAACAACATCACAAAGACGAATTTTGATCCATAATATTCCATGGTACATTCTTTCCACCATCATTAATCTTTTACAATCCTTGTTGATTTATTGCATACGTACTCAACAATGAAGTAGCTCCATCATGGTTATGTTGTGCTACTCTAATATTCATGCAAGCTTCAACCAAAGATCTTCTAATCATGCTCGAGGTTACTTTACTTGGAACAATACTTTCATACCTTAATCATAAAGAGGCTCAAGTTGCTCACCATTAGTTGCTGATCCGAAAACTTTGACAACCTGAAAACTACATCCAATATTGGGAATAGCATCTATCTCATGCTTGTAAACTCCAACTTGATCCTGTATCTTGTTATTGTCACTTGCTATGTTACCAGAATCAAAAAGTGTCTCAACATTCATCAGAAAAAGCAGATTATTAAGACAATTTATCATCAATTTCAAAGAGTGCGTTATTAAAAGATTGGAAGTTGTTAACATCCTCTTGTTCAAATCAATCTTCCTATTGTCCCAACTTTGTACTTGCGAATATAAGAAACAGTTCTAAATCAAAATATTCTTGGAGCCTAACAAGCTCATCAATCACTCACTTGACTTCTTTAGCCCTTTCCTCATTATCTTGTTCCCTGAATTGTACTGCAGCATCAAGCTGATTTTCTACTTCTAGAAGTGTCATTTGGGTACTTTTTAGTAAGTCCCTTTATCGATTTAAGCTCAAAGATGAGCTCGTCAACTTCTTTTTATTTTCCTTCCAATGCATCAAGGGTCTCTTCTGCAAACTTAATGGTATGATCCCGATCTAAAAGCAATAGCATGTAATCTAATTTCATAATTTCCAAAGCATCTTTAATTGTTTTCAAATCTACAAGATTTCAATGCCATTTTGTCTCTTCTCAACTTGTGTCTTCCAAATGAGGCTCCAATGAACTTATGTATGCTATCAACTCTTATTACTCGTACCACTTCTTCTGTGAGAAAAAACTGATTCTTCAATTGTAGCAATTCATTAGGCCTATTTTCCATATCAGCAAGATAACTTTGCTCTTCACCCAATAAGGTCTCATGTGCCTCTCCCTCAATTTCTGAATAGGCTTCACTAAATTGGTCTAAGAGCTCATCATTAGAAGTTTGCTAATAGTAGATTAGAAATATGATCATATTCACCAAAAATTACAAACATAATAAATTGTATGTAGTTATGACATTATGTATGAGTCTCATTAATAGCAGCCCATAAAATTTGAAACATTTCAAAAATAATCCCATTACAACTAATATCTAACATGTTACTACAAGATCTGATTTTTGCAAGTCTCTAGTATTATTATCATCTTAGCAAAGTAAGAGCTTCCAATATCAGCCAACCCACAGAAACTTTCACAATCAGCCGCAGCACCTCCTTCATTACACTATTGTTATAAGATTCGTGTGGAGCTGTCATTCTCATACTTGTAGATTAACACAAGAAATAATTATGATTCTTACCTCAGCATTTGCATGTCTGATAAGCTTGAGTCTAACTCATCTGCCATATACAAACAACTCTCCACTTCTCCCAAAATGTGTAGAATATCATCCTTTGACTTAGGCATGTGTTCAAGTTCCTTTCCTACTGTTAAAGTTTTGAACCAGAATTGCATAAAATAAAATGCTGATAAATAAAAAACGCAATAACACCAGAGATACCCTGAGAAACCCCTCCTACTCAAGGGAAAAACCCAGCAACACCAAATAAATTCTCTTTTATTGAATAAACAAAACAATGCTTCACAAGCTAAGTCAGATGAATGCCTTCTTCACAGAGTATCAAGAGAGATGAGAAACGTTGATTCAATCAACCAAGACAAATACCGCATTCTCTACACACTAAGATCACACTGTATTATTTTCCACTAAGATCACACACCCAAATCCTTTTAATCAAAATACCTGAAGAATCACATACTACTCATCACTCAGTGGCAACCTGCAATCACCGTTCAATGACCAATATAAACATCTATACTTGCTAGACAAAACACGATAATTCACCAAGACTCGTCGGCGGTTACTATATCAAACAGAATCATGCTCCACTTGAAAAACGACCAATACACCAAGACCACGAAACTGAAGTCTTTTTGTCTTTTACTCTTCAATCACAAAAATATGAACATGTAGTAGTTATTACAAAGTGTCGTTACATAATTAGGAGTTACGATGCCACAATGACTTTAATCACCGACACAAATGACGTGTCCCTCCACATAGAAGATGGTTCCTTATCAAACTTTGAACAGCCATGATAACAATATACAATAAAAAGGACGATATGAATGAAAGGGCATCTGGAAGAAGACTATCAAAGGACATGAACTGACAACAGAAATAGAAAGAGTCGATCCATAAACAAGAACACTATAGCACATTAATTTACAGCAGTTACCAATAGAGTCGTGAGCTGGAGAATAAAACTCTTTGGTGCCTTCAAAGAAAACGTATGTTCTGCAAACATTAACGCTGAAGAGATAACGATTTCAAATAGGAAACACCGTCGCAGGTATGAAGATAGCTCCTGAAGCTACCTAACTTTAACAATCCATCTTAGCAAAGCGGATATCTCTTTCTCGGATTTGCATGTCATGGGGTCTCTCCACGTGACAGTTAGAATGGCTACACCCATTGTGAAGAAAATCAGAACTTTATCACGAAGTCTCTCAACGTCATATTGTCATCTCAACATGACGTTCACCATGGCTACTCCCAGAGGGTGAATAAACACAAGTGCTAAGTCATAGAGTCTCTCACATGATATCCACCATAGCTACTCCTAGAGGGTGGATCCACCATGGCTACTCCTAGAGGGTGGAACAAGGGCTTTCACCTCAAACTTCTTTCTCATGGAGAAGAATACATTAACAAGGGCTTTCACCTCAAATTTCTCCCTCTCAGAGAAAAATGCATTAAAGCACATAAAAGATCATCTGAATGTTGAGACTCCCTCTCAATAGGGGCAGCATACTCGCAGCTTTGATTATCACAATAAATTAATTGACTCCAATGTTTGACTAAACAAGGAGCACTCTCCCTCTGCCACACAAGCTCCCTCAGAATCTTCAAACACTTGCATCAACCTACTGACCTCCTTGTACAAGATTGCCTACAACTCTTGCCTTAGAGGAATGGTTTTCAACACACACCTTCAGAACTTCTAACATACTTGAATCCAGTATTGTCCTCCTCGGCCTTACTCCAGATCACCCTATTCTGGAGCTACCAATTTCAAATTCAGATTGATTGTGCAAATCTGATCTCTGCAGCTGAAGAGTGTTGATGTTATATAGCGTCAGGAGTTGTATTTCTCCTGAAGACGAATCACTAGTCCAAGAAATGCGAAGGGTCTTGCATTTGGAAATTGAAAAGACTTGCATGGAGATGTGAAGAGACATCCATTTGAAATGAAGAGACTTATGCTTGGAATGTAAAGAGTCTTCAGTTTCGAAGATGAAGAGTCAAGTCTTCTATATATTTCTTTGTCTTTTGCATTGGTTGCGTGTTAGACACGCATTATATTGTTGGTTCTGTGTGTAGTAGATAGATTGCTAGTTCAGTTTTGAAGCATTGTACACAGATCTCTATTATTTTATCAATAAAGCATCATTTCTTGTGTGGCTGGGTTTTTCCCCTCAAGTTCGAGGGTTTTCCCAAGATAAATATTAGTGTTTTTTTGTGTCATCTATTCTTGCATGGTTTGGGTTAAGAAACTTTTGTTTCTCTCCTATTCTAGTTCATAACATTAACATGGTATCAAAGCGGGTCTAAGGAAACGATCCGAACCAGAATAGAACAATTGGATTCTAGAAGAATTGTAATGTCTAATGGGAGTCGAATATGTTGTTCAAAATGAGGGATTCATATGAGAATGTGTAGTTGAAGAGCCTTGGAGGGTAGAATCTCTGTTGAAGGTTCTTACCTGGACAGGGAATACGCTGTCATGTTCATCTATGCTTATATGTTTGGCATTTATGTCTATGAGGATAGCAAATGTACTAGTGTTCAAATTTTTCATTCTTTATAAATGTGTGATGGCAAAAGATCTATTGGTGGATTGTGAGGAAATTTAGGCAATAAAGAGATAAGTATTTGAATATTGATCATGAATTTTATGTAGTTAATTCATGCTATAATATTGAGAATAGTGAATCATGTATACTTTTAGCATTGATTTGTATATTTTCTCTTTATGAATAGTTTGAATCTGTGAACTATTGCTAATCTCTCTAAAAATGCTTCTAGGACGGATGAGAAGCAACGGGATAATGAGAGATTACATGCAAAGTCATGCAGGCTATAAAAATGAACATAGGAACGCTGCTTGCGGCCATGGGACTGAATTGATGGCACATAACTTCATTAAAGAGAAAGAACCTATTCAGATTGTCGTTGCAATTAGTTTCTTCGAAGAGGAAGAAATGACATTCAGAGGGAGACTATTCAGCTGCAGAAATCAGATTCAGAAGGAGCTTGAGTGGCAAATGTAGAATGTCAAGTCCTTTGCAGAGGATCAGCAAGCTTGTGTAGCAATGTGACTACAAAATCTCATTCTTGGACAAACATTGGAGCCAATTTCATGGTATTGTGATAATCAAAGCCATGAGAATGTTGCCCCTGTTTAGAGGGAGTCTCAGCATTCAGATGAGATTTTATATGTTTTAATGAGTTCTTCTCTGTGAAGGAGAAGTTTGAGGTGCAATCCCTTGTTAATGAGTTCTTCTATGAGAGGGAGAAGTTCGAGGTGCAATCCCTTGTTAATGAGTTCTTCTCCGTGAGGGAGAAGTTTGAGGTGCAATTCCTTGTTAATGCATTCTTCTTTGCGAAAGAAGTTTGAGGTGAAAACTCTTTTTCCACCCTCTGGGAGTAGCTATGGTGGATCCACCCTCTAGGAGTAGCTATGGTGGATGTCATGTGAGAGACTTCAGGACTCAGCTCTTGTGTTATTCACCCTCTGGGAGTAGCATGTTGAACGTCATGTTGAGATGACAATATCACATTGAGAGAATCCGTGATAAAGCTTTTGGTTTTCTAACAATGGGTGTAGCCATTGTGAGGGTCATGTTGAGAGAATCCATGACATGAGAATCTAGAAAGATACCTCCCTAGCTAAGAGGGAGTGTTGATGTTATATAGCGTTGGGAGTTATCTTTCTCTTGGGCAAGTCACTTGTCCAAGAAATGCGAAGGGTCTTGCATTTGGAAATTGAAAAGACTTGCATGGAGATGTGAAGAGACATCCATTTGAAATTAAGAGACTTATGCTTGGAATGTAAAGTCTTCAGTTTCGAAGATGAAGAGTCAAGTCTTCTATATATTTCTTTGTCTTGTGCATAGGTTGGGTGTTAGACACGCATTATATTGCTGGTTTTGTGTGCAGTAGATGGATTGTTGGTTCAGTTTGAAGCATTGTACACAGATCTCTATTATTTTATCAATAACGCATCATTTCTTGTGTGGCTAGGTTTTTCCCCTCAAGTTGGAGGGTTTTCCCAGGAGAAATATTAGTGATTTTTTGTGTCATCTATTCTTCAATGTTGTGTTAAGAATCTTTTGTTTCTCTGCTATTCTAGTTCATAATATTAACAAAGAGTCCCTTTGAATATCATTTCTTCCTCTTCAAAGAAACTAATCATAATGACAAACTGTATAGGTTCTTCCTCTTTAATGAAGTTATGTATCACCAATTCAGTCCCATGGCTACAAGCAGTGTCCACATGTTCATTTCTACAGCTTGCATGACTTTGCATGTAATCTCTCATCATTATGTTGCTTCTTGATCTGTCCTGGAAGCATTTTTTAGAGAGATTAGTAATAGTTCATAGAATCAAACTACCATGAAGAGAAATATACAAATCAATGCTAAAAGCATACACTATTCCTAGTGTTATAACATGAATTAATATTAACTACATAAAATTCATGATTAATATTCAAAGGTATCATCATAAAACACTTCTCTTTATTGCCTAAATTTCCTCACAATCCACCAATAGATCTTTCGCCATCACACAGTTATAGTGCAAGCAGAGGATGAAAAATTCAAACACCAGCACATCCTTCCAGGTAAGAAGCTTTTTCAGAGATTCTACCCTTCAAGGCTCTTCAGCTACACGTTCTCATATGAATCCCTCATTTCTTGCATCTCTAAAATTCCCAATTGTCCTATTCTGATTTTGGAGCTTTACTTAGACCCGCTATGATACCATGTTAATGTTTTGAACCAAAATTGCATAAAATAAAATGTTGATAAATCAAAAATACAATAACACCAGAGATACCCTGGGAAAACCCTCCTACTGGAGGGAAAAACCCAGCAACACCAAAGACATTCTCTTTTATTGAATAAACAAAACAATGCTTCACAAGCTAAGTCAGATGGATGACTTCTTCACAAAGTATCGAGAGAGATGAGAAATGTTGAATCAATCAGCCAAGACTAATACTGCATTCTCTACACACTAAGATCACACTACATTCTTTTCCACTAAGATCACACACCCAAATCCTTTTAATCAAAATACCTGAAGAATCACATTCTACTCATCACTCAGCGGCAACCTGTAATCACCATTCAATGACCAATATAAACATCCAATCTTGCTTGACAAAATGCAATAATTCACCAAGAGTCGTCAGCGGTTACTATATGAAACAAAATCATGCTCCACTTGATAAAACAACCAATACACCAAGACCACGAAACTGAAGTCTTTTTGTCTTTTGCTCTTCAATCACGGAAATCATGAATGGGTGGTAGTTAATACAAAGTGTCGTTACGTAATTAGGAGTTACGATGCCACAGTGACTTTAATCACCGACACAAATGACGTGTCCCTCCACATAGAAGAACAGTTCCTTATCAAACCTTGAACAGCCAAGATGACAATATACAATAAAGAGGACGATATGAATGAAAGGTCATCTGGAAGAAGACTATCGAAGGACATGAACTGACAGCAGAAATAGAAAGAGTCGATCCATAAACAAGAACGCTGTAGCACGTTAATTTACAGCAGTTACCAAGAGAGTCGTGAGCTGGAGAATAACACTCTTTAGCACCTTCAAATAAAACCTCTATTCTGCAAACATTAATGCTGAAGAGATAACAATTTCAAATAGGAAAAACCATCGCAGGTATGAAGATAGCTCGTGCAGCTACCTAACTTTAACACCTACTCTATAGATCTTCTTTCCCAAATCTTCATCCTTACTTTGTCCAATAGATACAAGTAAAGAATCTGTTGTGCTTCTCCCTTCCATGATTTAATTGATAAATGAAGGTCAACTTTTTGATGAAGCTTAAATAATATCATTGAACTAGCTGGAACTGGTGATAACTCAATAAAAAAGTGGCTATTGGTATGATTATTTGCTTAAAGGATGGACGACTTATTCAATGTGAATTCCATCTCCTAGGTCATCATACAAATAATGAAGCTAATGGGAAGTGGTATTCCCTACCATATGCTTGCTTCTTCTTTGGGATGTTCAGAGGTTACTCATAGAAAGCAACAACTTTGTCAAAAAGCAAATTGTGCAGTGAATTCCTGGTCAATTACAGGATATAGAAAAATCCGCTATTGGCTCTCTCTAGTGACCATTCAACATCTTGGCTACAGCTAGAGGAATTTTTAACTTTCAAACCTCATTAGCCGATATGTTATTTTCTATTCCTAGTAGTACGCGGACCTCTCTCCATGCTTAGATGAATGTGAAAAGTAAATATATGTTCATGTTTTTGGATGAAAAAGTGGTTTTTTACAACTGGCCTGTTCATTCAACCTATGTGAAGTTGGCTACACTTTTCGGAAGGAGCATATGCTCTCACATTTTTCATTATTTCTTCGAAGGTTTTTAGTTTGTGTGTTAGTGTCCTTGGTTTTTGGGCTGCAAAGTTTCATGGCAAGGAGCTTCAGTGATAAACAGCCCTAGAGTTCCATGTCACTTTCTGATCAAATAGTTCCCAAGATGGGCAAGGTGAGAACATAAGTATATAGGACCACACAAACTATCTATAATATAGCAACTTGAACGAGAATGCACTTAGCAGCAATAACAGCCAAACTTCATTTCTTCAATGGAGTGTGCTATGCAAGAACTGAAAAGAAAACATTTCAAAACTAATTCATTGGAATGTGCAATTAAAGATACACCTCTTCTTTAGTCAGTGGAATATGTAATTATATAACACAATCACTTCCACTTATTAAGTGGTAAGTGTAATTATAACAGCTATAGCAATTCCACTTATTCAGTGGGATAAGCAAATACAACACTTCCACTTATTCAGTGGGACAAGAAAATACATTAAAATACAAGGAACAAGCTATTGGCGCTACTACCATACAGGATATTACAAAATATCAATGCACTACAAACATAATATGGAAAGGATTAACTGTTGACACATCGATAATAAGTGCTAATTATAAATAAGTCTGCTGCCATGACCCCAAATAGAGCCAAATAACATGAATAAATCAGCTCAACTATGAAGCAACAGAATGATACTTTGTATGAATGCTATGGAATGCTGGTGCAGGTCTGATATCACACATTTGTACTCATAAACTGAAAAATCAAAACTGAACACACTTATAGCACACTAAAAATTGTAGATAATAATTGAAATTTGACTAAGACTGAAAAATTGTGAGATCGTCCAAAAACTTGAATTTGCATTGTAACTCCTAAAGATCTGAAACCCATATCAAAGATCTTGAAACTATATACATAAAATACAACTTTAGTATAAGGAAGCAAATGTCCATATGTAAATTTCACTTAAATGTTTATTTAATGCCTCAAAATGCACGTTACCACACCAATGGGTGGTACAATACATATAGAGGACAATGTGATCCCCTAAGATCAAATCAAAACCACAAGTCCAACCTGAAATGGGTGGGAATATCCTTCATAAAGCTAGATGGCCCAAGCAACTTGAAAAAAATTCAGACAAGAGAGTGCTTGAGATAAGCATAGTCCAGCACATGGTACAGCCCACACACAACTCCAATATGCGCTTATAAGACTGTATGGCTACAAAACGATCATTAACAGCAACTAAACAGCAAGAAAAACGAAGTTTAATGCACAACCATGAAACTCCCCAAAATGGTATGACACAAGCAAGGTATACAGCCAGCTTGGAGTCCTCTCCAACCACTCTACCAAACTTCAAACTTCAAAAAGAACTAACCAATCAATATCAAATTCATAGCAACTCAAAATACTTTGAAAATCTTCATCTTGATAATGAGCTTAGAAAAATACTCCACTTGCAGATGTAACTGTAACTTCTAGATGAAGCCACAAAACCAACTTGGCTGGGATTTTCTCACTGAAACCGATATTTTAAAAAAGAGATTTTGTCCTCAAGAAAATTGGAAATGAACATGAGATCTCTCTCAAGAGAAGGCAATATTAATTTTATCTAAACTCACAAATGAACTCTCAGCCCCTTTTAATAACATTTTGGAGTGAGTAATAATAATAAAATATTAAAATATAATAATTCATTTTTTTCCTCCAAAAAGTCCCTTTCTAAAAAACAATAACTCATCATGTGAAAAAAAGACCCCATTGTACCCGGTCATCCCCCTATCGGAACAACTTAAAGCACTTTTAAATGAATAATTTCACTTAGTTGCCTTTTTAATAATTCCAACTTAGGACAACTTAAGTAAATATTTATTAATTAAATAAATCACCCAAGTTGCAAAAAGCACCAATATAAGACATAAAATTCTAATCATACCAATATGCCACTGAGAACTTAAGATGATGAGACTAAAGCAACTTGGCGAGTATAAATAATAACATGCTTCTCCAAAAAATTTGTAGAGCTCCCAAAAGGCCGGAATTGCATTTTGAAAGCATCATGAGGTTTATCGAGACCATCTTAACTCATTGACATGAACAAAACCACTACTTAACTAATTCTGCTCTCCAAGAAAGTTGGAGTTCTCCCTAACCAATTAACTTACAACAGAACTCAAAAAATAGACTCATTGTTAAAAAACCGATAATGCATGAAATGGGGACATAATAGTTTCATTGTGGTGGGAACCTTTTGTTTGTTTTGCTTCACCGTGACATACAAATAAAAGCCCATGAAGTCAAGGGATCCCTATCTTCATGGACGAGATTCAGACAAACATTTAGGTTTAGTTTTTAACCATCAAGACTTCATCACATGAGTTTGTGAAGGCAATCTTTCGTCATTCCGAGCTAGGCACTTCAAGCCCTCCCCATTCCAAGGCTTTAATCAAGGAAGATTTTATTTGAAAATACACAAAGCCAACACAAAAATCATTGACTTTACTAGTTACAATTTTTGATCCCCCTCTAATTTGGAGATTCTAAAATCTACTGTGCGAGTTTGGGAAATCTCAAAGATAAAGAAAAAGTTGCTTTGATTGGGGATTCTTTGGTTGACAAACACGTGAGTGATACAGAACAATCACTTTTCTTTCAAAAGCATAGAGTGCTATCGGAATACATTGCAGATTTTAGTAAGGTGTTGGACCATTTGATTCTTACATTCAACAGACAACATTTGGAAGTATCAAGTGTAACCATCGCCTTCTTTGATTCGGGAAAATTAGGGAGATGAAACACCAAGAGCTTACCATGGGATTCAATTCTCTTGCCTAGAAATTTTGGCCTTACGTTCTTCACCTTCAACTAGTAGAACTAGAATGGAATTGGTTGCAATTCAATTTGTAGAAGGGCTTGGGCTTGAATGCAAGTTGTGGTTTACGTGGTTGGGTAGTCTACTAGACTTCATGTTTTGTTTTTATGACTAGCACTTATATGGTAAGTTGTGCCATTTTGGCAAGTTGGTGTGTGAAGGCATGGCACTCTCGTCACAATTTTTCAGTTGGTGGCTAGAATTTGGGTGCAATTTGTATGTGTCACTATAATTTATGTTAATCTTGTGTATATGTTCTTGATTGTTGTAATGTCCTAAAATAGAATAAGAGCTTACATGTTTGGCAGTACGTTTAAGGATGAACCAATGTTGCAATCAATACCAAAATCTCTAGGTATCTACTTTTCCAATATGTTTGAACTATTGATGCTGGAATAAAATAATACCAAAGATTGAATAACTATTGTGCCGGGTTTTCCACCCATTCTGAAACAGTGCAAGAACAGAAGCAGCGATATGCCCCATGAGCAACCCAATTGCCCCGAGCTCCTTGGGTGGATGAGTGTCGCATACCAACAGGGAACCCAGGGCAGTCGCAATGTCCCAAACACACCCGTAGGGACCAACATATTGCAGGCATTTTTTATATGCAAAAAGTAGAACAAAAACTAAAAAAACCAAGTAACCTAATTTCATCCCTTTGCAACTTCATCTCTCCAACACACCCTTCCTAAACCATTTTTCCATATTGAAAGGTAGCTGTTTTTCTCAAAGGAGATCAATCATAAAGTACCAAAAGGGGTGAAGGTAACTTGCACAAAGAAGATCTAATCTACAGTAAACATTTAAACCAATTCTTTGGTTTTATAGTGAAAAAATCAAGGACTCAATAAAAAATTTCAAGTTTAAAGAAAATAAAAAAAAGAAACAAGTTCCAATATTTTTTATGATGTTTTTTGGTGTTCGTTTTAGACTTTCATAAATTTATACACATTGTAGGGTTCCTTAAATTTATTTAAAATAATTAATTATTAATTTCTTATCGCAACAAGATCAAAAATTACAATCTATTTGGAATGCCCACTAGTTCAAGTTCAATGGGAATTGCTTCCAACAAATGATTTAAAATTGATCAAGCAATGTGGAGTCCAATTTGAGAGCTCATATAGTAGAGTGAAAGCTCACTTATGTGCGAATGATGCAAAACAAATAAGTATATGTTAACGGCGAACAAGGAAGAAAAATTATGACAGTCATTAAAGAATAAGAAGTTGATATTATGACTCTATGAATGAAAGAGAAAAATTTAAAATATCATCCTTTAGCAACAAAAACATTAATGAAAACACCTACAGATTTAACAATGACATCCCAACACCCTTTCTTGGAGAAACCATCTATCCACGAAGATGATCTTGAAGAAAACACACACTTAAGAGGTGGGGTGAATCAGTATACGACAATTTCATCTTATTTAAACTTTAGCAATCATAGAGCAATAATCGAAAGCATCCATACGAGTAAGATTTAACAATAGAGAACACAAGATGCACACACAATTTTACATGGATTGCAGGAGAAGACCAAGGCAAGATACAGCTTTTATAGTAAACTTCTTACAACCTTGTAGGCACCAACCCACAAGAGACACCAATCCCAAACTCTACAAGAGATACCAATCCCTTGGATGACAAGCGCCAACCTCCCGATCTTCAAAATAGAGGCACCAACCTTTGAAATGGGATATAATAATTTTTTTGTAGCCTCTTCTAAGATCTGCACTAGATCACCTTAAATAACTGCACACAACTTCAACAAAATCTGCCTTAAAGCATTGCTCTCAAATCTGCATAATGTCCCCACTCAGATTTGCAATATAATCTTTAGCAAGCACTTATAAATCTGAGTTGAATCTTCACAAAAATCAGCTCTATATCTGCTCTTCTAGTATCTGACTTTTGCTCATAAGTCTGCTCTTCTAATGTCTGGCTTTCCGCTCTTAAAATCTGCTCTTTTTTTCCCTTGATCTGTTCATAAACTAGGAAAGATATTCAACGAATTATTGTTGAAATGATCCTTCAAAAAACTTCTATTTATAGGTATTTAAATGCCTCTTCAACCCAACAGTCACAGTTATTCATACTAGGTCAGCCAGCAATATAATTGTTTTTATCATTTAAATTTATTTCACCCAAAAATGGGCACTAGTTTCTAGGAGGTTGACCAAGATATGTTTAATTTATTTTGAACTTTCCTTACACAGGACGGCTAAGGTAGTGTCTTGTTTAAATTAAACTCTCTTCACCAGGGTGGGACCCCAAACTAAGGGAGGTCGGCCACATCAAACAAGATTCATATTTTAAGTATTAAACTATTGCTAAAGCCACAAACAAGGAGGGGTTGGCCCCTATGATATCATTTAATTAAAAGGTTCCTTTTCCTAAGTCAGAACACTTTATAATCAAACTCAAACCTTTATATGTCTGCTTCAGAATTGTATTATAAAAATTAATCCAAACATGCTGATATATATTTCTTTGGGCATGCAATAATGTTTTCTCCAGAATTTCCTCCATCGGTGCCTTCATCTCTGCTCTTATAACTGCTTTGACATCAATGACAATCATTCCAATAGATCTCTCTTTCTTCCTACAAAAGAGGCCAATCATATATTACAGAGAAAAAAGTCGCATGTTGCCTTTTATGTCAATGGTCTTCCTTTCATCTTCGTGCAATCACTATATTGGTGGGAAGCGGTGGGGCCAAACAATAATGCAAAAACCGACCTTTAAAAGAAATTATTGCAATGACCTCAATAATGGCAATGTTTTTTAAGGCAGATGATTGTAAGTAACAAATCAAGAATGCAAAATTCATTTGTAAAATCTTCATTGCATCCATAGAGATGGTTGATTTTAAAAATGTTCTCCAAGTCATTGCAGACAATGCAAAAAATTGCAGAGCTGCAGGTACTTCAGTTGAGGAAAGGTATGAGCACATTTTTTGGACACGATGCACTGTACACTCACTCAATTTGGTGATGCAAGCAAATGGCACTCAAATAGAGCAGGTGAAAGCTATATGTCATGATGCTAAAGAGATCCAATTTTTTGTGAAAAAACACCATATGTCACAAGGCATTTCAGAACTTTCTTTAATTTAGTATTATTTAATGTAAATTTAATTTATTTTTTAATTATATTTATACCAGATTTACTTATATTTTAATGTATTATAAGTTTACTTTTTACATGATCCTCGGTTGCTAAGATGCAATGTGCATCACACAATTGTTTTGAGACAACTTGGGAAGGTGCAAGAGGCATTGGGTGCGATGGTTATTAGCCAATAATGGACTAGTTGGAAGCAATCAAATTCAAAAAAGCCCCAGAAGGTTAGGTCATTGATCCTAGATGATAAATGTTGGGCTTGTGTGAACTATGTCTTCAGTTTTAATGAGCCTATCATGAGTATCATGAAGTTTGTTGATATAGATTGGTAATGTTTGGGGGAAATCTATAATGGCATTGACTCCATGATAGAAAAAATAAAGGTCATAATAGCACAAAATGAGAATGACCTTGAAGAAACATTTTAATGAAAATCATTCATCACTACTAGAACAAGATGAACACAACATTGCATTTCCTTACATATGCATTGACTCCCAAATATTATAGCGCATAGATACTTTCTTTGCCAGGAAGAACTGCACCTTACAGTGATAGTGAAGTTGCTAATGGGTAAAAATTGGCATTCCAAAGACTACTCTTAATTCCAAAAGTGGTGGATAATGCTAAGAGAGTTTGGCTAGTTCATCTTAGGACAAGATCATAGTATTTATCCTCTTCAGGACCAATGCAAAGAAAATGCTCATACATGGGGGTAACTCCATCAGCAAGATTATTTGTTTCTCAAAACTCTTGCAATCAAGATTCTATCACAAGTATGTTTTATTTTTTATTTTGAACATTTGTATTTAGACTTTAATACTTTGCTATTTTTTTATTTATTTTGCATTTTTTGTTTTTAAGTTGTGTTGGTTTTCTCTCCAATTTCAACAAGTTACAAGTTCTTCTTCGGCTGAACAGAATTGCAGTACATACTCCTTCATCCACCCAATGAAACATAACCGGTTGATGGCAGAACAAGCAAAAACTTGGTTTATGTCCATTCCAACTTGCATCTTCTATCACATAAGCAAGGTCACTTCAAGGAGTGGGCAACGAATAATTGGAACATAGCGCTTGAGTGTACCAACTTGGATGCAACTATTTTAGAGCTTGCTAGAGTCAATATATTTGATACTGGAACTCTTATAAATGATGCACCTAGTGGGAGTGGCACTGCATCTACTTGTGGTTCAAATGATGTTGAACCAATCGATGAGCTTGATCTAGATCCTTTTGATGATTGAAGACAATTATACAATTTTTTTATTGTATTTATTTTAAATTTCAAATTTTTTACTTGTACTGATTTTCATTTGAAATGTCGTAGACAGATATGGTATGTGACATAATATTGAAAATTTGAACTATCAATTGTCATTTATCTTTAGCATTGTTATTGATGAGTGATGAAGTATCATACTATCAAATGTATTTACAATCCTGTACATTTTAAAAATTCAGCACATTGTATTTATGTTTAGAAATTTCACCTACATTTAGTTTGTTCAAATTATTTTAATAGCCATCCCTCCACCATCCTAAAAACTGAGGGAAAAAAATTCACCCCTGAAACCACATCCCAGCATCCATCCATCCTAGAAACTTTGGGAACACTAGCATACAACCATATTAAGTTCCAGGAAACCATTGTAGGTGATATGTTTTTTAAGTTAATTGCATTTGTATTGAAAGGTTGTATACCAACGCATTCTGTTTTGGCTGCAACAATTATTTTTCCGTATAATCACCTAAGGTCATCTTAAAGAGCCAATTTAATAGATTACTTTGGTGCAAAATTTTAGTTATTGAGATTCTCTTTATATTGTCTCAATAATAATGTACGCACTAGCATCAGACTATATGGTCTAAAATGTTCAGTTGGAACAAATACATATGTTTTAACAAGTAATATGATAAGGTGCAAAACACGACAGAAACAGACCTTCAGGCAGATCTGGTTGATCAAAAGGCATGCACAGAGTCTTAGCTGCTCCTGTTTCTCCTTTGGTTCTTGTTTTAACATCCTCCTCAACATCCTGAATAGCACAATATTTAAATTCCATTGCAAATGTCAGTATTCAGGAGAACAAATGACGAAAGAAAAAGAAAAAACCTAAAAGGTGAAAAGATCAAGCATAGAATAGTTATAAAATGCAATACTCAACCAATATACAACATTGACTATGGTTTATTAGACGATACATAATGAGAAATGAACTATTTACTATGGCAACTCATTCTATCAAATCATATCTGTGTTGGAATATAATATTACATCCGAATCTTACACAATATTAATTTTTAAACAATACTAATATTTCACTGTTACTGTTTATAGTTTGAATTGTTGATCAGCTACATGCTTACTGACTATTATGTTATCACAGAGTAAACGTTTCATTGCCTATGAATCACCAAGGTTTCATTTCACTGTCCTGTGCTACAAAGTAAATTAAATGCACACGGATGAATATTTTCTAAAGAAGCCCAAAGTCAGACACTGCCAGAAAGGAAGTTTGAATATTGCTGCAGTGAAGGAGTGCAGGAAGCCCAACACAGGCTGCAGCCCATAGGTGAAATGCCTGGACAGAAAATTGAAATGCCTATGAAAGATGTCACGTGACAGAGCACATTGCTGATCTTTCATTAACAAATTAAAGGTGAGCATTGTGTGTTAGACAAGGAACTTACTACAGTTCTGGACAAGACAAATAACCTGCTGAAAGGCCCTCTCAAGAGTGTTATTGAATGGCATTATGGATAATCCAACAGGGTCATCAGTTTCAGTGTGTAACATTTAAATCTGTATATCATGTGAACAAATAATGAGTACCAAAGTCTACGACAAATTAAAGTTTTCTTTGAGAATATTGATTAAAGGTGCTGCATTTTTTTAATTCCATCGCACTTTTTTATAACAGGGAGTTTACCTAGTTGGATCACCATCTAGGTCTTATTCACACTAATTACCTAAGTTTAGTTAAAGTACACATGAAATACTTATCACTTTATGTCACAAGTCATAGGGTTAAGACCAATGTCATAGTTAAGCAATCCTAGGTCCCACCTTTGTCTATATAATAATTGGGTCCTCTTTGTATTCTTAATTAATCATCCCAATTCAATTATATTTATATTGTAATATCTTTACATCCTTTGATGATAGCATTATTCTTTCATATTTGATCTCTCATGTGCTTTTACTGAAGCTCCTAGATCTTGTTTGGCTACATCTTCAGCAAATCATGCATGCATAGAGCATTTATACCAACTCTTATATGGTATAAGAGCTTGTGGGATTGATCCTTGTTGATTTTTATTGAGAGATCTAGATTGGAAATCTTGGTGGAAAGTTGAGTATGATCTTCTATTGCATCTAATAATGAGCTAAAGAAATAAATAAAAAACATAGAAATACAAGATTTAAGGGGGTTCCTCTATCTATCTTTGAATTGGAGGTTAATACTAGAGAACGCAGGTGCAAATTTGCGCTCACCATTGAGTACAGGGTGTCCAAGAAAATAATTTTAGCCTTTTGATTTGTTCAATTTGGACATCTGAGGCTAGATCTATGTAATGTCCCCATTTTTCTGCCATCTTGCTCTGTGAGCATAGGGCAGTATTTCAGGGTTTGCAAAAGGTTTCAAGATGCGCTAGGAGAGTTTGAATGTTCTTGGTGAGCTCAATTCTCAGTGGGTCATTCATCAACCACTTTGATGAAGCATTTATAAATGATATGCATGTGTTAAGTGAGACATGGAAGGAGCAATTCAATCATATATTATAACTGTTATATAGAACTTAAGCTAGAAGCCTAAAACTAATAGCAAGAGAACTTCAAGAATGGATGTATATGATTATCATATATTTAGTACCAATATGCAATGTCAAGGGAGGATAGACTTAAATGCACCAACTAATGTTTTGTCTCTAGATATTTCTCTTCAAGCATTGAATGAAAAGGAAAGCTACATATTATGTAATGACAACTTTGAGACCTACACATCCTCAATTACAGTCCAAAACCAAGGAAACTATAATGTAACATGTTTTGAGAAAGTTCAAGTATTATGGGTTCTACATATGTATGCCCAAATCGTTTATGAATATGATCATGTGCTTCACCTCGACAAGAATGATGACTACGAGAATGAATTTGATTGTCAGATGCCACATGAACATGCATGGATATAATATGTATTCCACTATGTTCATCATCTAGTTTCTTTTCATTTCCATCCTCAATGGATAAACTAGGTATCAACGTAGGGCAATTTTGTCATTCCTCTATATGGTCACTTGTCGCTAAATCATTCTCCTCCTTTACGTATTTATTTTCAAGCACTCTATCCCCATAATGTGAGCTAAAAGAGTGCATTATGTAAAATGAAACCAAAAGACGTGAATTTTGACCACGGCACCATAGAAAACATCCATCAGTAAGAGTTGTTTTAGTATCTCATAGCATATGATAACTCATTCATATGCCAAGCACACCATAAATAATCAAGTTGGAAGTGAAATTAAGAGTTGATTATCTAAGGAGAACTGAAGATATACATAATATTTGTGCTTGGTGTAAAAATATAAGATTTAGAATAAAAGAGCTATTATTAAGAAAATTTTGCTCTAGCTTTTAAAATGGTGTTTGTGGATGGTAGTGCTTGCTATATGGTCTAATTCCTAAAGGGACACCCTAAGTGATATACAGTGCATTTCTCTCTACTTGACCAAAGTCGACAAACCTTCAAATCTGTAACTTTTGCAATATGTGGGCACAAAAACTGCATTATCCTACAATTATCTTCCAAATTATATCTATGGAGAAATTTTCTAAAGAAATCCATGACTAGGATCATGGATATCAAAGTTAAGGGTTTAGTCAAATAAAATTAAAGTCATTGGCCTCAACCGCTAAAGTATGCTCTATGGGCAAATATAACAAGGAAAAAGTATTGTTAGGCTTGTCTTCTGGTGTACAGGAAGGTCAATGTCTTGCATATGCCAACATATTGATTCAATCAAAATTCTATGGGATATGATGATTGATTTCAAGAACAAATCCTTAAAATCCTACTTCTAAAAGTTTCACAAAGAATCCATTTCATGAATATTTTATGAATTTAGTGGTCTTGCTTCTTATGGCGTAATCGCTAGTGTGCGTTGATTGCGCTGCGTTGGCATATGTGAACTTTATCTCAGATTGAAGACTTGTTTGTTGCATAAGGCGGAACAATGTGGCTCCATTGTGAGGATAGCCATCTCGTCCATATATTGCAATGGTCATATCCCATGAGATGTTGTATCATTCTTTTAGGTGGCCTAAAAGTAAGGTTCTATAATTACCTATAGATGAAATATACAACACTTGTTACATCCCATTCATAAAAACAACACTTGTTACTTCCCATTCAAATATTTCTAAGACATTTTCAATATTTCAATGCTAATTTATAATTCGTGGTAGTGCATGGTAGAATACATATTGAATACAACAAAAACCCAGTTGTTGTGTAAATATGTGGTAGAGGTGTGGAACCCTAACACAATCACACCCAAATTATCAAAAGAACATATTGAAAGTAACAAACCAGCATACTTGTATTTTGAACATTTTGCATATCGTGTTGTGCCATTCTTGTATGCATGCACTACTTATAGAGTGCCATGGGCAATCTGTTATGTTTTCCTTATTTTTGCCATCACAACCCCATCTAGCTTCATTTATGTGTGCCCTATTGCTGCACACCCTTTTTGAGTTGCAGGTGCATCATATTGGTCAATCCGATGTTGTATTTTCACCTTCTTTCACTACAATCACAAAATTTCAATGTTGTTTTCATACGTTTCCATTGTCAATATTATGGGGCCCGTGTGTGTGTGTGTGGGGGGGGGGGTAGGTGGGGGGTTCCAATGTAATTTTTACTTCTACTAAAGCTTCCTTCACTTTGGAGGTTAACTATGCACCTAGTTTTTATTCATCACAACCCCATCTAGCTTCATTTATGTGTGCCCTATTGTTGCACACCCTTTTTGAGTTGCAGGTGCATCATATTGGTCAATCTGATGTTGTATTTTCGCCTTCTTTCATTACAATCACAAAATTTTAATGTTGTTTTCATACGTCTCCATTGACAATATTATGGGGCTTGTGTGTGTGTGTGGGGGGGGGGGGGGGGTCNGGGGGGGGGGGGGGTGTCCAATGTAATTTTTACTTCTACTAAAGCTTCCTTGGTTTCACTTTGGAGGTTAACTATGCACCTAGTTTTTATTCATATATACCAAGCCGATACAATAGCTCATTTCCCATGCATTTTGTAGAATGGAACACATACCTTATATATGCTCTTACATAGCTCTTTATGAATGCCATCATCTTTAGTTGATCAACATTGTTAACTCTTATTACCTTATACTATGCCATATACATCTTCGACTATCAAATTATTGGCTTCCTACCATGGGTGCATTTCTCAAGTAGCATTATTAGGGTCACTTGTGAAAATTTGTCTCTCTCTGATCCTAATTTTGATGGAGGTTGTTCAATTCTAATGTAATTTTCCCCTAGGATATTTACTCTAGATTTTTCCCAAATGTACCACAGAAATTTAAACAAAATTTTGCATGCAACTGATTTCTTTTAATCCAACAAATTTAAACTGGAAATCATATAAAATCAAACTAAAATAGAGATCTGGAATTCAATATGATGATAAATCATTATAACCCTATTTTTCAAACATATATAAAATACGTCTATCACAAATTTGCCCAATTGTGAACTCCATCGCGAATCCACCTCCAAAGATGAATTGGGTTTCTGTCCAATCCATCAAGAAATCTTAAAGGTTCCGTCCTCGGGGTTTCTAAACTGAAAACCAAAGCTTCCCGAAAAGTTTCCAAGAGAAACAATAACCAAGCATAATTAGAATGAGCCTCTTAATGTTCTTTTATAGGACATCCATGTGACTCTTCATTTTCCTTTTGCATGTCTCTTCATATTCCTTCTCTCTATATTTTCCCTTTTTCAAATAAATTGACTTTATTAAATAATTAAATTAAGTCGTCATTAAATTTAATATAATTTGACAACTTAAAATTTAATTATTTAATTGACTTCTAATGTCGCAAAAAGGGGACATTACGGCCCTCCCTTTTCAAAGATTGCTTGCCCTCACACAATCTGCACCTGCATGTTGAAACCAAATTATCCTATATCAAACTCAAGAATGTTAATCCGCCAATCCACTATGCTACTCTAATATAAATAACAACATGCCCGGAACTGTGAAGTTACTCATCAAAAGCCCGCTGAAGTAAAGCATCAAACATGCCAATGACAGGATCCCAAATTATCATGTTGTCACAACTGTCAAATATGAGTAGATACTAGTATCGCAAGAAGCTATCAACACTGAACAACTCTCCAACTGCAAATGATCTCCCATGGAAGTGCATAACACCCATCATAGGTACACAATAAAATATATCAGCCCCTCACGAGTTGCTAGAGTAAAAATCAAACTACTCAAACATTGAGGTCAACACCAACGATGCAAAGGAACTTGTACAGCAGTAATCCATTTGAAATGTCACTTAATACATAGGAATCATGAGTAACGAGGTAGCTGAAAATCCATCTCCTATGCTCAAACCATATCTACTATCAATCCTCAACCAAGAATGACTTAGTTGTTGAACCACAGAGTCCATCCAACTCATCTGTAGATCAAAATCCAAACCCATGCGTAAGCTGATCGAAAAGTGGGCAGTAGTACTAACTATAGAAATTGATCCACTACTCCAATCCTGTGACCAAATCTCATCACTAGAAACTGCACCTGCGACCCAAATCCTGCAATCAATTACATTCTCATCACTAGAGTCAGAAAGGACTTCCTCATCCAACTCGAGAGTGGATTGTCAAATGTTCGTTCAACATCTACCGCGAACAAGGAATTGTCAACCAATTGAATATTATCCTTTATTTCCAACTCATGCTCAGGCTTTGACTGGTCCAAAAACTTATTGCTTGATACCTTGGGACAATTATCCAAATCATAAATCTGTTGTATGCTATCAAGTTCCATAATCACTTCCTTGTGAGTGGTTGCATTAGAAGTCTAAATTTAAGCCTTGTATAATGAATAATGAGTCATGCTTAGTTGTAGACAAAGCTTGTCCACCTCTCTTTTCTTGTCTTCTGCAAACTTGATAGCAAGATTCCTATCCATTATTAGTTGTAAGTAATCTAATTTCATCCTTTCAAAAGCTTCTCTGATTGTGCGCAATTGAGTACTAGTGACTCCATTTGCAACTCCCCTTTGTCTCTCCTCAATTTGAGTTTTCCAAATAAGATCCTCAATGTATTTGTGAGATTCATCTGCCCTTGTTAACATTTGTACAACTCTCCCCTCTGTGACCAATAATTTGTCCTTCAAATCTTGCAATATTAAAGGCCTTTGTTCAAATTCATCTAGGGTACATGAACTATCACATGTTAAATTTTTTGATTGGTTTTCAACCATAGAGCATTATCAAACTCAACTATCTCACTAGATGATGGCATGCACTCTTCATAAAGCTCTATTGGGGCAGCAATGTGATCATAAGTGGATTTATCAAAGAAGTTTTTCTCTTCTCCTATTTTATCAATAATGACCTGCAAATCACCAATGAAAAGTTTTGAATACCCCTCATCTGTAGTGATTGACCCTTCCTCCATAATATCAACCTTGGTTGATTGGAAGTCACTATCCTTTTTACTTTCATCATGCATAGTAATAGGTGTATTCAAGGTTATAGTTTTAGTTTGCTCCTTGTGAGTCATGGTTCCATTCTCATCTGTGTCTTTGTCTTCATCACCACTTTGCTGTGATAATTTCTTTTCCATATTAATTCCACAAATATGATTAGGTGTCCAAACCTCCTTACATGTGAAACAAACCTGCTCTTTTCTCATTTGGTTCCAGCTCTCTTCTGGAGATCCCGAAACCTGTAAACCCAATGAACTTAGCTCCTCTTCAGTCAAAACCTCCTTGAATTTCTCAATTTTATGCTCAACCAATCTTTTGGAGAACTCATAAGCAATAGGTGATATAGCCAATTCCTTCCTCCGTATGGCCAAAAAACCTGATCGCAACCACTTGCAGATGTCATCATCCTCATCTAAGATTAAGGAAATAATAGTTTGCATGCAATTTCTCACATTATTCGGATGATGTTTTCTAAATTCAGTTAGGAAGCATTGAAACATTTGTAGAATCAATTTATTACATTTGAAATCCAACATAATAATAAATGGCCTGACTCTTGCCATAATTTCTAAAACCTTAACCCTCTTACCAAAAGTAGGGGCTTTCACATCATGTAATCCATGTAGACTCCCCACAATCAGTTGTAGAACTTTCGTCAATATGTCATCATTATAGGGTGCTATAGGAGTTGTTATTCTTGTGATCTCACTGTGACAGAAAGCAATTGCAAGCCTCACCTCCTCACACGGATGTTCCAATAACTTGTGTTGGACCAAAGCAAGCATTGAGCTCTGCGAGGCCCAATCAAAAAGCCTCCAATCTGACTGGTCTAATTTAAGAAAAAAGTGTCTAATTCCTCCAACTTAGAAATAAAGTTGTCAGGAAACTTCAAGGACTTCAATTGTAATCCAATTACATAGAGCCAATTTCCTATTTCCTTTTCTTTCTACAAATCCCTTAGCTGATCACCATTGAATGTATCATTGAATTGTTTTGAGAAAAGATCACTTTTCTGATTTGCCATTGACTTCATTTTGTTTTCTTCAAACTGAACTCTGATGTAAACTTCCACAGGTTGTAAAATGCTACCTCTGTTTGATACCACTAAAATGGACAACACTGTCAAAGCTTCAACTCTGAAATATTGTTGAACTAAACTGAATCAGATACTCCAGCACAAATTACAATTGTATATACTATAGAGCATGCATTTGATCGAACACTTGCTGTATAACACGTTCAGAAAGTATTTCTTATTTGCACTGTAATTCTGTCGAACACTTAGCACCCCATCTCTTGTCAACAAGCAGCTCGCTGTTCTGATTTTGGAATTTAGTAGTCTGTTGTTACAGACTGGGAAGTATCCATGGCAACATATATCCTATAAACTTATACATTCAAAGTGACTAACATACTGCTATAGGCTTAAGATATATAAACTTCATATCAAAAATTTCAGAATAGTAATCATAAGTAATACTAATACATCATGACTATTGCAATAAGCAATTCTTCATTCCAAACTAACACCAGCCTTCACATGCTAAGTAATATTCATTGCAATAGAAATATGCAGCAATATTGGTTGAAACATCTTTATGCACCTGGAAATGGCAGTCTTATTGTGTATCAATTCTTCAATGCCCAGATTGAATGGCTCTTAATGACTTACCTGTTTTCTACAGACTTGATAGCATAGGCAGTGAGTCCTTGGAATCCATGAAGTGGACGGAAATTACCAGGTCTGTCGTTCAACACCTGATAACTCCTATCTTGCACAGCTGGTAATGAGAAACATCCACGGTGTGGCCTCTGAGGATTCTGAGAAGTTTGACAGGGCAGAATGAAGACACAGCAAGCAGATTACTCCCAACACTTCGAAAATAAAATCCGACCTGCCTTCATGCCCAACTCTCACAAAACATAGGTCCAAGGAAAAATATACAAATGAATATTTCCCGATAACCCAAAAAATTTCCCTTTGTCTTATTGAATATAGCTTCAACTAACTGCTAAATATATGAGCTTCCACTCTCCGTCTCTGGACACAGGGATATAACTCTGTTGTGATTGGTAGAAACGGCCCATGTGAATTGGTTACCCGATAATGGTTGAAGGATGCCTCCAGCAAATATCAATCCAGTCCCAATATTGTCTCTTAAGCCCATTAAACGACACTATGAAATCTTTCACGGTTGCAGATTGGCGCACCATCAAATAATACTTTTCCTGTTAGCAGGAAAGGCTTCCTTATGACGGGTAATGGCTTAGAGATGATTGTCTTCCGTGCTCTTTACAAAACAGACTCTTCTGAAAACCGACGAACTCTTCTCTATTCTCTGTAACTCCAAACGTATGCAGCGTCATCCGTCATTTGTCCCAAATGACCAGTCAATGCCCCGCATGGCGTATCAAGAAATTATTGTTTATCTTTGAGAGGCTCACAGCACATGAAGAGTTTGTAATTATTTGCAATGTCCTACAATAGTTCCGCCAATATTTGAAATATTCCTTCACGGCCTGAAGACTTCTAATTTAGCAATGAATCAAATTATTCAATCTCCGCAAACAATAGATACAATAATATTTCCACTCCCTCTAATTACTCCTGCAATATACACTTGCTCATTTTACATTCCATTCATACGCAAACAGGAATTATGCCCAAAATCTTTAATCCCGAGCTTCGCCTCAAAATAATTCAGCGCTCACCATAATGTCATTCACGGCAACAGTATTTGTGATTATGCACTTATTAAGGTTTCACACAATATTATTTCACATGGGGCCCCACATTGATCATAATTGCCAAAACTTATCAATGGACCATATAAGATTAATAAAATAAACCTAGGACTTAATAGCAGAACAATAATATGGTCTTCACCTTTATTTATTTAAACTTCCCGTCAAGGCCAGAACCGCCAAAGGAATAAAGATTAATCAACGGCCTCAATACAAAGATTGATCAGAAATATATGACTGGCAAATATAATTAATCCTTCTCTTCAATATTTCCCATGCCAAATGGTGAATCCATCCCACAAATATTTGCCAATATAATACTCAAGAAAACATGAATATTCAGAACATAACTTATCTTCAGACATATAAAATACCTTTGGTTATCTTAAAAACTGAAAACGGTGCACCTCTCTCACTCATGAAACCTCATCAGAAGAACCAGCTTTGATACCACTGTAATATCCCCTTAGGATATTTACTCCAGATGTTTTCCAAATGTACCACAGAAATTTAAACAAACATTTTGCATGCAACTGATTTCTTTTAATCCAACAGATTTAAAATGGAAATCATATAAAATCATACTAAAATAGAGATCAAGAATTCAATATGATGATAAATCATTACAACCCTATTCTTCAAACAGATATGAAATACCTCTGTCACAAATATGATGATAAACCATTAAAACCCTATTTTTCAAGCAGATATGAAATACCTCTGTCACAAATTTATCCGGCTGTGAACTCCGTCGTGAATCCACCTCCAAAAATGAATTGGGTTTCCATTCAATCTATCGAGAAATCCTAAAGGTTTCCATCCTCAGATTTCTAAACTGGAAGCCAAAGCTTCTCGAAAATTCTCCAAGAGAAACAATAACCAACATATACCAAGCATAATTAGAATGAGCCTCTTAATGTTCTTTTATAGCACATCTTTGTGACTTCATTTTCCTTCTCCCTGGTCTCTTCATATTCCTTTCCTCTGTCTCTTTATTTTCCCTTTTTCAAATTAAAATGACTTTATTAATTATTAACTAAGCTTCATTAAGTCATTTTAATACTTTATTAAATAATTAAATTAAGTCGTCGTTAAATTTAAGATAATTTGACAACTTAAAATTTAATTATTTAATTGACTTCTAATGTCCCAAACATGGGACATTACATCTAACAATTGTTCTTTAGCAATTGTCTACACCTTCGTCATGCTTCAATAGAGTTGAAATCATGTTCATCTTCATATTCCCATTCTCTCAAGAGACTTCTTAGTCCTCATTTTTTCTATGTTACGAAAGAGTTTGGCAAGTTCATCTCAAAACCAGATCATAGTATTTGTGCTTTTAAAAACCAAAACAATGAAGATGTCCATACATGGCGCCTGGCGATACATCCATGGACCAGATTATTTGCTCCTCTAGACTCTTGCAATCAAGATTCTATCACAAATAAGTATTAATTTTCTTTTACTTTTTAACATTTATATCAAAGACTGAGTACTTACCTTGTGGACTTTAGTACTTACTATGCTTTCATTTATTTTGCATTTTTTATTTTTAGGTTTTGTTGGTTTTCTCTCCAATTTCAACAAGTTGCAAGTTCTTTAGCTGTACGGAATTGGAGAACATACTCCTTTATCAGCTCAGTGAAGCTGTAAGGATACTGACTGCCTCTAACTCAAGATTTGTCTATAAGATATGTGCGAGTTCTGAAACTAGATCACTAGTGTATTGTGGTGTACGTTGACAATCCTTACTTTACTGCATTTCTCAGATATGAATGTAATGCGAGAACATAATCACAATTGCTATTTGTTGTGCATGTTTATTATGAACTCTAATGCAGGGAAGTCATCGCATAAACTCATTCAATAATAAAAATAACATAGGGAGAATCCAATGCAACTACACCTTGACTACAACTGTAAATTCGATTCCCTAATACTTGTTCAGATTTAACAATATTAACTGTTGTTAGAATGACAAGATTATCAAATAAGATTATGCACCTTTTTTTAAATGCATGAAGCGGTAACTATCATGATTGGAGAGTCTGATCCACGCTAGAGTAGTCGCTGTCCAAGCCGCACTCTACAGGTTTGTTGCTAGACACTTCATTCTGGGACGACTTGTTGTGTGAGTACACCTAGCAAGGCTCAGGTGTAGACATCCTAACAGTGCTCGTCACCACCTGGAGACTGCTCTACTAGCCGCAGTGTATCTGCTATGTGTGACCAATGTTGTTGGTGCCGGGTCTCAACCCGCGCGTAATGGTGCTAGCCTTTTCTGCATCCGCCAATTCCCTTTTTGGTTCCCATGCGATAATTGCTGAGCTGCTATCACCCCACACGGGTGTCTAACTCAACTGCAACCCGCGTTAACCATCTCCCTTTCACGCGGCAGTCAGTGTGAGAGGGGGGGTCTGTTCTTCTAATGTCACGGGTTCCACTAAATTCATCGAGTACTATGCATGCCAAACATTGTTGGATGCCTGCTATAAGGATATGAATCCCTTGCCTACAACAGCTGGGTTACATTTTCGATTCAAACTCTTCAATACCTTAATCTTCTGGAACCACGTTTTTTTTTGGATTCAATCTGCAAACTGGAAGATACAAATCCTTTTTCCCTGACTTTCGAAATTACTCGCTGAAGATTAAAACCTTGATATCTTTTACCTACTTGGAGAACACTTGTGAAATTAGAAGCAATTTCACCTAAGGTAGAATATTGGGGCTATGTCCAAATTCCACAAACTCTTAAGGGGCTACGTCCTCAAGAAATCAGTCACATTCAAGCAACCAGATATAAAATCTTTAATTTAATAAATTTTCATTGTGTTTTTCCCAAGGAAGATCTCCTTCCTTTATGGCCTCAAAAAGAGAGCCATTACATCAACTAAACAATGTGGGATAAAAAGACACTTTCGTCTTTTAGTCACTTAAGTCACTTTATTAAATGAAGTAACTTAAAGTTATAATATTAAAGTGACTATATAATATAACTTTATGAAATAAAGTATTCCAACTATAGAGTCTAAACTCAGATATTAAATAAATGCCCAAGTAACCCTGTGACTAACTGGCATCCTCTGAAAAGCGGCCATTAGACTATCCAGATGGCTAGATAGGCTAATCAGGCATAAAAATGCATTACTGTAGAAAAGGGGACATTACAGTCCTCCCTTCCCGGGATTGCTTGCCCTCAAGCAATCGCAAAGCTGGGTGTTGCAGGATAGACTCACCCTCCCAAGTGGCATCCTCATATGGCAAGTCCTTCCACCGGATCAAATACTCTCAAACAACCCTGTTCCGCAAATTCCTTTCCCTGACCTCAATAATCTCTGTTGGAACCAAAGCCAGTTTACCCTCCTCATCCAATGGAGGTAAACTACCCGAAGCTACTACCTGCTGCCCGATTGCCTTCTTGAGGCAAGAAACGTGGAAGACATTATGAATCTTGCTATCTGCCGGAAGCTCCAACTCGTAGGCCACCTCGCCAACCCTCCTCGAAATGCGATATGGACCATAAAATCTAGGTCTGAGCTTCTCTGATCCACTCTTCTTTAACGAACTCTGTCAGTAAGGCTGTAGGCGGAGATAAACCATGTCCCCTGTCTCAAAATTTCGCTCTACCCTGTGACGATCAGCATACATCTTCTGCTGATTTTGTGCCCTCTGAATATTCTCCCTTAGAGAGCGGAGAATGTCCTGGTGATCTTGTAACTAGTCACTAGCTATCGGAGCCCTGCTGTCCTGTAAAGCCAAATCTATGAGAGATAGTGGCTCTCTGCCATAGAGTGCCCCGAAAGGCGACATGCCTATGGTCATATGGTGAGTGGAGTTATAACAAAACTCCCCCAAGTATAGCCAACGGACCCAAGCTCTCTGCTGCCCCGATACATAGTTTCTGAGATAGCCTTCCACCCATTTATTCACGATCTCTGTCTGCCCATCTGTCTATGGGTGGTAACTGGTACTGGGAGTCAGCTCCGTGCCTGCCAACCTAAAAAGTTCCTGCCAGAAGGTGCTAAGGAACTTACTGTCCCTGTCGCTCACAATGGTCTTAGGGAGACCATGCAATCTGAAAACCTCACGAAAGAATAATTCTACTACCTGTGAAGCTGTCCAGTCTGCTGCAATGGCAAAGAAATGAGCGAACTTGGTGAGTCTGTCGACCACCACAAAAATACTGTCCTTACCCTGCACTTTTGGCAACCCAGTGATAAAGTCCATAAAGGGGCTGAAGTAAACCCGTTGGATGAGTGTGCTCTAACTTGTTCTGCTGACAAGTCTGGCACTCCCTAACATACTGGAGGACATCGTCCTTGGGGCCCTTCCATGAAAACCTCTCCCGGATATACCTGTAAGTCTTAAAGAACCCCGGATGCCCTGCTGTAGGAGTGTCATGCACAGCCCTCAAAATCATAGCCTTCAACTTCGAACCAAGTACTAAGTAGATCCTGTCTTTCTAGAGAATGATGTCATCAATTACCTTGTACTGGTCATCTGGAAGTTGTCCGTCCAAAATCTGACATGCTTGAGTATCCTTAGAGTACTCAACCAACAAGAGAGATTTCCAATCTGCGGAAATCTCGGATAGCACACAGCAAGTTACCTTTGAAGGTCCCCTAGAGAGTGCATCAGCTACAATGTTATTCTTGCCTTTGACATACTCGATATCAAAGTCATATACCTGTATCTTGCTTACCCACTTCTGTTGTCTCTCATTGAGCTATTTTTGTTCCAGGAAATAAAGCAAGCTGTTGTGATCCGTTTTGACAGTAAACTTGCCACCCACCAGATATTGTCTGAATTTCGCTAATGCATGCATGATGGCTAGCATCTCTTTGTCATACGTAGAGTACCTCTCGTTGTCCCTGAGTTTCCTGCTCTCATAAGCTATAGGGTGCCTGTCCTGAATCAATACTGCACCTATCCCGGTACCTGAAGCGTCACACTCAAAAATAAAGGGACGAGAGAAATCCGGTAGTGCTAGAACCGGGCATGTACTCGTGATAGTCTTGAACCTGTCGAAGACTATCTCAATATCACCTGTCCATCTGAAGGCCCCTTTCCGAGTGAGGTCGATGAGGGGTGCAGCTGACTAAGAGAATCCCTTTACGAACCTCCTGTAGTAAGAACACAAACCAAAGAATCCTCTCAACTCTGAAACATTCCGCGGTGGCAGCCAATCCAGGATTGCCTGTATTTTTTCCTGATGGACCTTGACTCCATCTACCCCTATCACATGTTTCAGGTAGAGGATCTCGGTCAATCCAAACTCACACTTGGACTCTTTAGTGAACAGAGACTGATTCTCCATGATGCTCAGAATTGTAATGTCCCGGATTTCTGACATGGAATTAATAATATTAATTGTTTATTAATTAATAAGGTTGAATATTTAAGTATTAGTTTTAATTCTAAACTAATATTTAAATACTGTTATATTACGGGAATCCTTCAAACTACTTTTGGCATCTCATAAATAGTGGTCTCGTGGAGGGATGGAGCATGTGGGAATTTGTTAGATATTGATTACGAAGTGAAGATTCAGATAATTCCTTTCGTCAGATTCTCGTCTGGCCTAATGGAGTTAGTGGGAAGTGACGGTGCATAGACATAGTCCAAACTGCGGAAGCAATATATGGAAGTCAACCATTCCTTTCGCTAGAGCACGATTCCCTGGCCTAGTGGATTTGACGTCCAAACTTAACAACTGTGCATCGATATGTTAACATTGCATTGGAATAAGGGGCAAACGGCAGAGATGGAGACACTACTTCTGGAGAAGTCTGGTGGGAAGATGAGACATGAAGATTGAAGCCCGGTGACTCACGACAATCATCCACGTCAGTCCCAGCAGAAGATAAACGGGCTTGGCTGCAGACGGTGAATCCTCCTTAGCAAACGACAAAGAATGGGCTTGGTTGTATACGACAAATCCTCTTTGGGAAACGACAAAGAATGAATCGTATTTGGCTTGGCATGGATCGTTAATTTGTTTTGTCTGCTCCAACCACGTGGGATGGGTCATGTGACTAGTTCGAAGAAAGAAAGAGGTATATTGGACACGGACCTAAGGAACAACAACTGATGCCAACAATACATAAAGAATCCGGCAAAAGACACGGGCTTTGATCTGCTACAGATAGACACAGACACTTGGGAATTTTACAGTGGTATCAGAGCTTTGGTCCTGCCAGCCTGTGTGGTCAGAACAATCTAAAACCAGATATGGGGTCAGAAGAAAACATTGGTTTGGTTAATGCTCTATTAGAACCCAATGACAAGCTTCGCACCCAGCAACCCAGGAAAATTATTTACAACATCCTGACTAAACTGGAAGGCAGTTTGTATCTAGTAGGAC
>MU225641.1:1374045-1410505 GCA_018584345.1 Thuja plicata
GGAACCTTGGAGTTTTCTCATGTTCTTCATGAGTAATAACTTTTCAAGAGAGGGTTGAGTGTTTGATATCCTGTATCAAGTGTTTAAATCCTATATGTTATGTAGTGGTACAAAACTGACATCAACACCACCCCAACCAGATGCGGCTAACATCTGACGAATCGCATCAAAATCTCAACAACTAAAGAGATGTCTTTGTCACTCACCTTTAGTTGAATAGACACATTATGCCTCTGTAAGCCCTGCCTCCTATGCAAGCTCTTTGTCCCATTGACTGCACTGTCACAGTAAACTGGCCCAGAACAGCTCACCCCATGTGTGCTACTGTCCTCGCACACGTCTGCAACTACGATACAACTCGTCGGTACCACAACCAACACCTCCGAAGAAGAAGCGGAAACCCTAGTAGTATCGCCAATAACAGAGAGTCCCTGTGAATCTTGATCCTGGGACCCATCCAAGAGCACCTCAGAGTCATCGCCCAATATCTGATAAGGAATGTCATCCCCCATGCAATCTATATCATCATCATCCTAAGTGTTCATACTCACTACATCTACATCCCCTAACAAATGCTCAACTGCTATCTCCTGACTCTATACATCTGAATCGATGTCAGGATGTGAATCAATAACTCCTGAAAATGAGCCGACATCTACCGACTTAGTTGTAACACCCTGATCATCAATACCACAAGGTAGCTCCATGCTCTCGCCTATCCCACCTAAGAGGGGTGTTGCCTCTCGCTCCGGAGCTACACTACGACAGCTGACATATAAGTCTCCGATAACAATTCTCTCTTCGAGAGAATCTGAACCACCAGAGGCAACTACTGTATCAACTGTCTCTGCACCCACTGCAGCAACTACTCGGAAAGCCTCAACCTGTTGAAGCTCAGTACTGCAGTCTACCACTGGTACGGACACATCCACCTATCTATGTGTAGAGTGTCTATCATCAAATACATGAGTAGGTGTCGTACTATATACTGGTGGGTCCACATCTCGGACACCTGTCAGGGAAGACTCAAGCCTCCTACCCTTTGATCTCGATGTCGGCCTACGGAAGGCAGAAATCATGTACCTCGCTGCCCTGTCTACTGTCTCTAGATCCGAAAAATTTGCCGCCATCCTCTACTGATGAATCCTAAGTCTCTCCATTAGTGTATCTATTTTTTCATTATTTCCCGCACTGCTGCGCCGGCTCTCGGAGCTAAGCCGCTTGTATCTATCCATAGCTAAAATGTAAGAGTGTTGATCACTCTAACTATAACAGTAGATCTGCATAAATATTTTCCTACCCCACAGGATAGCAAGAAGATGGCTCTGATAGACTGATACCACTGTAATGAGCCTGATCCAGCTCTGCTAAAACTTAATAGATTTTTGCACTCACAAATAGTAAATCTTGCCAAATGGTTTTATAAGCAATTTCACAGTGTAATTTTCAATCCACGAGCATGAATATTTCTAGCATATATATTATTGTAAGCTTTTGGTCTTTCACTAATCTCCCAAATTCACATGCCCTTCTCACAATCTATCTTTACTTCAATAAAAAATAAAATATACTCTTTGGTGTTTTATCAAGTAGAAGATTATTAAATTCAATAACATAAATTAATGTCTTCTTTGCGAAATTCTGGAAATGTATTCAAAGACTTTATTCAAAATTACTGAATTTGCAGCTATCTTAAATTAAATACAAAATGCAGGTATTTGTAAATACCGTCTGTCCACATGCACCAGAATTCACTAATAAAGACTCACGTCGCCTTGCTGTTATTACCAGCTGGTATCCCATGCAATCCTTGCTGTGAATGTCGAATGCGCTGGGTCTCCATGCGTAAGTACAACGTGGCTGCAAGGTAGTCTGCCCTTCACCCGCAAATGCTGGAAGGAGAAAAGTCAATCACCACCCGTAGGAGGAAGACAAGTCAATCACCAGCCGTAGCATGAGATAAGATGCCCAGCATAAAACCTCTTTCAGTGCTGCAAATCCTCACACCAAGTACACAGCAGCTACTATATGCAAAAGCCACTCTCAGAATGTAATTCGATTCTTAGCCAAGATATTCTCGAATTGACTCTGAAATTATTCCAACACTCCAATACATAAAATCGACCTCTTCTGCAGGCCCCAATTCAAATTAACAATCCAGATTCAGAATTACTTTCTACCTCCAAGTTACAGGCAAACAGTATGAAGGAAGAGATCTTGGTTATACTTCAGCAACCAATTAAAGAATAGCTCCGGGAGAATCAGTCTTCCAGATGCTAAACTAATTCAGTATCAAACCCTTATACCTCAGCAAGGGATTTGATTTACAAATCAAAACTTCTCCTCAGAGAAAACAAACAAAATATAATATAATCAATCGATGTCATCCCAATGAAATGAGCTCGTATTTATAATCCATCCTTGGCCACAATTTCCCAAAAAGAGTTTCAGTTCACAGCTCTTTTAATTAGCAACTTCTAATTTATTATAATAATAAAGTATTATTATAATAATGTGGCTTTATTATTAATTAATATTTTATAAATATTAATTAATAAATATGACTCATGCGATAAATCCTGCATCCACTGCTGATCATGCTAGACTGACATAGCTATCCACTGCACTGCCAAAAATAGCAACTGTCAAAAATAGACTTACTATAAATAGTAAGTCCCCAGCCAAAGAACTGCACAAACTGAATATCGTTTGGAATACTAACCACTACCGATACTGCCCTGCCAGAAATGGAAACTGACCAAACTGACTTACTAAAAATAGCAAGTCAGCCAACTGGGACCCTCAAACCAGGCATCAGCTCATGAGGGTCACGATGATGAGATGATCAAGCCACTGCCAATACCTGCTAAAAAGGGGGTCATCACAGCAAGGTGGAGATTATGTAGCAGAATTTCAAAGGTTGGCAGTAATGGTTCCAGATGTAACAAATAAAAGACTCATTTTTCTATTTGTTGAAGGCTTAGGTGAACCTCTCAAGGGATTTGTAAGGTCATTTAATCCAAATACCTTACAACATGCCATTAAAAAGCCTTTGATTTGGAGGACTTCATGACTAAGAACAACTTTTCCATTAAGTGGAAACTCAATCATGAGGGCAAGCAAAAGAAGGTAATACAAGAGGAGCCCAAAGTCCTACCCAAGCCAAGAAAAGAAGATAATAAGAAGCCAGAATTTGATCATGGATGAGTTGCGAAGGAAGAAGTTGTGCTTCACTTGTAAGGAGCCAAGGGTACGCAGTCATAGATGTCGTGCTAAGGGTCAATTGCATTATATTGAAGTTACTTCTGATGTTGATGATGCTATTGATGATACTTCAGAAAATGACAACGAGGAGAAAGATGCTATAGCCTTACTACATAGTGCCACAGCTTTACTTTCAGGAGTTTCTGAGTGTCAGCCATTTAGAGTAAGAGGATTGGTTAATGGAAAGCAAGTAACATGCTTGGCGGATAGGGGTGCAACTCACAATTTTGTGAGTGAGAGTTTATTAGCAAAAGAAGGATTTCTATTTTAAGAATTTTCAGGATTTTATGTTATGATGGTTGATGGACTTAAGAGTAAATGCAACAAGAGAGTACTACAAATGAACATTAGGTTTGATGACTATACCATCATCAATGATTTCTATGTGATAGGGATAGCTGATTCCGATGTCACATTAGGAATCCAATGGTTGCATTCTCTTGGGCAGTATATTCAGGGCTTTCAGCAAATGGAGTTGGAGTTCATGGTAGAAGGGGAAAAAATAAATCATAATACTCAAAGCCTTGGTGAATGAAGCATCGCAAGTAGCAGCAGCAAGGGTGATCACAATGATGCATAATCATGAGTTGAATGAAGGGCAGCCTTAACAGTTCATGGTCCAAGGTATAAAGTGGATGGGGATGCAAGTGATTTCTCAAGTATAACATTTTATCATGAGCTTTCAACCTATTATGCATCCATGATGGGCAGACTGGAGTATGTGGGACAGATGGGTATACAAACACTCGTGAGCATGCAGCATATTGTTAATCTAATTTCAATTTACACCATGAGTATGGTGTGTTGGGCTTATGATGAGACATTGTTGGAAGAAGAGTTGATAAGCACAACCATTGGAAAACTTTTGCATGACAGAGTTGCAGATTTCAATAACGTTGGTTGCATCAGGATAGAGCAGCAGTGTTATATAGTGCTCCTCATGCGGTTGGTTTGGGATCCTGGTGGTGCAGAAGAATTGCTTGAAGACAAGCAATGTTAGGGTCGGGAGGACTGTAATGTCCCAATTTTTAAGGTAACATTAATTAAATTGCTTTTTATTAAGTTGTCGAAAATAAATGAAATATTTAAATGATGACTTAATATTAATTAATTTAATTAAATAATAATATATTATTATACGGTCACTTTATTAAATATACTTCTCCAAGTCGGACCAACTTCTAGATGCTTCTTGGAGATCTTTATAAGGAGGATGTTGGTGATATTTTTTATATGCTTGGATTTGATGAATGTTTTATGGTTTCTGGAGACGAAAACCTTCAAGAGTTTGACAGAAGGGCTGGACGAAAACATAGTTCTTCCAAGGGAGTGGATTTACAACGGAGTTCATAGTTGAGCCAAATTTGTGAACTCTTCATTTGAAGACAAATTTTGCAATAAACAAGGTATTTGCAAGACTGAAATATTTAAATCAAGTTTTGATGAATAAAGATTATTCTGAATACTTTAGAAGCAAAACATTGTGGGACCCAATTCTTATTTGAGGCGATAAAGTAATATTTCCACAAATCTCTTTATTATATGAATGCATTAAATTTACCGTGATTTCATCAAATATATCATCAATTCCATTAATTGGGTTGATTATTATTTGCGGAGGTTGAATTTATTATTGGGGTTTGTTGTGGCTGCCGTGGATTTAATTATTAAGGTTGAAGAATAATATTTATCAATCTCAGAATTAAGTTTGTGAGTGCATGTATTTCCTAAGCACTTGATTTTATCAAATGACGGGATTAAGTGTTGGCGATGAATAGCCTGAAGCTGAGTATTCTCGTGTTGACATTGCCAGCCCAGCTTCTAAGGTTCTGGGCTTTATTATCGAGACAGATTGTGGCATTGGCTTTGGACAGATTTCTCTTCCTTAATGGAGAAACGGTGAATATTATTGGTGACGCGACTTCTTGAGAATATGGTTTGGACAGAGGTCTTTGCCATGCATATTGTGGACAGGGAAATCCGATATTAGTAACTGCTCTATCTGTTGTTGCCGAAGCGCCTTGCAATGCTGAAGCAACCAGTCAAGCTGGATATCATCATTCCTGACTCCTGGACAGTGTGGTAGAGACTTCCATATTGGCTGCAAATTGTTTGGGAAACTATAGACGACTTTGTATAAGGTCTGATGCTGCTATATCGAATCTGGGAAAGATCTCAGACATTCTCTATGAGTCGATTTTACTGAAGGAGTAATCTCAGTTTGCTGTTACATTCTCAGGCAGTGGTTTAGAGGTCATAACTGTCTGTATTTGCATCTGCATTGTCTGAAGCGGTTTCATTGAAGTATTTTATGATGTAAGGCAGATTTCTGTTCAATTAATATTTTCAGTGTATCCCTCTTTAATATCTCTTAAGTACTGTGCAATCTTATTCCTGTAATTTAAGGTCAGATCTCCTTTAACTATGAGTATTTCTCTCTACATCTATATTCGCTGTTTCTGTACTTTATGCAATCAAGATCAAGGCCAAATCAGTACTTGAATGTACTAAACCAACTAACCTGCAACTCTGAAACAAATAGCGGCAGTATTAGAAATTTACTAAATACAGAGCAGGGAAAGGTTGTTACAGTGTTTGATTGTATATCTTTGTTCTTTTCTGCATAGTTGTGAAAATGGTTGCATTTTTCTGCTATTGAAACTCATAACCAGTATTCATGCAACTGTTTGATAAAATTACAAGAAAGCAAAATGTGAGAGTTTGGTTCAGATCCTTAAGGGATATTTCTAACCGAAATTTTCTATGCCCTTGCCATCCTATTTCATGTGTCACATTCTTCTTACTTCAAACAAATATTTGAAGATGTAATTTGTGTTACTCCCTCAATTAACTCCACTTGGACAACATAAGCTACCCACAACCCTCCTTGTCAAAGAATATTGTACCATGACTTTTTTGATAGAGGACATCAAGCAAACTTGGATTAGAATTGGTTGCTCTACTGTCATGGATTGATGGATCAATATTAGACGTCTTCCACTAATCAACATCATAGTCACATGTGCAACTAGCTCTTATTTTCTTAAAGCTATTGACAGTTTGTGGAAGCACCAAAATAAAGACTTCAAATTTCACATCTAATAAAAGCCCATAGACAAGGTTGGGGCCTCAAATATTGTATAATTGATCACTGATTCGGCATGAGTGCAAATTAGCTAACATGATTGTGCAGGGTGCTTATATATAGATGTTTTGAACCCCATGTTGTGTTCATGCATTGAAAGTAATATTGAAGATAGATTGGATGAAATAAGGGATGGCAAAAGCTACAGGTATTCAGATGTTCATTTGCAACCACCACAACTCGCTCATTTCAAGACTTTTCAAAGAAAGAATTCCTCAAATATGTCTTTTATTTCATTTTGTTAGAGACGATGCTTGGTGTAAGTCTCTCCACAATTGATGTTGGTAAATTTATTGGAGTAGATACCCTAATGCAAATAATCCCAAAAAATAATGTTGTCCAAAAAAAGATCCTTGATGATGATTGGTGGTTCACTATCTCATTGGTGGTTAATTTTATTATTAAATGTCAGATCTCATTATTTGTATGTTTTAACTTGTCAATTGATTGACTCTTATAGTTTTTTGATAAATTTATTGCAAACACGTTTGCTTATTCATTCTACCTGTTGTAAATGTCATTAGATATGCTGATGTAGATTCTCCTAGCCTTGGAGAGATTCGCAAGACATTTGACAACATGGTTGGCTCGATGAAGCAAACAATTTGAGATAAGAATCCTAGTTTGCAATTACAAGATCGGCACGCCTACTGTAATGCAACAATGGAATATTATGAACACCTTGCTTCATATGGTAGCCTTTGTTTTAAATCCCAAATTATATGCACCAAAGGCTGGGAGGTTGCTTCCTTGTGATAATGAAGAGGTGAAAAAAGGGTTAATGAAAGCCTTTCAAAAGATTTCTTCAAATAAATCAACTATACTCTATTCACAATAGCTTTCATTTACTAATCTTCAACGTCCAACATTCAACAAACTAGAGTAACAGATAGATAGAGCTCATTAGCTCAAACTAACTGTATTAAATAGTGGACATGGCATGAAAAGGATACAAAAAAGTTGAAAGTATTTTCCACTGCCATTCTTCATATAAGATAAGACAACATAAGATAAGATAAATTTATTAATGTCCAACAAAAGACCACAAAGACGGTCCAGGGGACTGTCGAAACAAAGCAAAAGGCCAGCCCATAGCAGGAACACTAAATGGTACCCGAGGAAAGAAACGAAACAACGAAAGCAAGAAGCAACAACAAACTAACTTCTCCAAGCAACCGAGAAAAAATCCAAAACTGAAGGATAGGCCCTGGGGCAAGAGGGGAACCCAAGCCATCTCTGAAGACCACTGGGAGAAGAAGAAGAAGGTTGTTGCTGAGTGGAATTCCTGCAAGGCCTCACGGACCTGACATGTCCAGAGGGGGGACCAAGCGGCCGCTTAGTACCACGTGCAGGAGAAACCATCGCGAAGGAGGTGATGAGCCGATCAGAGTGTTGTCTCGTGGGGAGCTGGTGCTGTAGAGAGTGATCCTGAAGTCTCAAAGTCTCCTGAAGATAAAGCACAAGACACCTATGATTAGTGTACCTGAAGGAGGGGAGAGACTGAGTCTCTCTGAACAAGCAATAGAATCTCCCTCTGATCTCATAATAGATGGGGCAACGGAAAATGAAATTTGTCTCTGTCTCAGCCTCCCCGTGTCGCAAAGCTAGCAAATCCAGTCCTCCCTATCCATCTGATGGTCGGACTGAATGTGGAGCCGATGTGATCCCACTCTGAAGGAGCCTAGGGAAATGCAGAGCGCATGTGACCAGCAGTGAGAAAGGCACGAAGGACAAACAATGATCCCATCTCGTAACTCGAGAAAGTGCTCCGCATAGAAAGCCATCCTCNAAGCCCCCCCCCCCCCCCCGAGGACTAACCCAAGTAGTAAGGATATACTGCCTGTAAATGTCCATTCTGATGTGCATATTCAGCTCTTGTCGAGACGGAAGAAGATAAGAGGGGGCATCCAATGAGTACCGGAAAGAAAGAAAACGGTCAACCTCGAACTCGATCAAACCTAGAAGAACTGAAGCCTGAGTGAACTAGCACCGAGCCCGACCCGAGGGGCCAGAAACCGCAATAGCCTCTGAGGAGCGGTAAGCACGGTAGGAATATTTGTGACATCCCTTAGAAGTGTCTGCAAAGCACCAGAGGCGATGCAAGAAACAAACCTGAACGAAGATGGTACCAAGTCTGGAAGGGTGGGCACCGAGCGAACCAACACCAACCGCAATAACCTCCGAGGAGCGGTAGGCAAGGTAGGAATATCTATGACATCCCTTAGAAGAGTCTGCAAAGCATCAGAGGCGATGCAAGAACCAAACCAGCTCAAAGATGGTACCAAGTCTGAAAGGGTGGGCACCAAACTCAGCAAGGACAATACTGTTAGGTGTACGTTGCTTGCATCTGATGATGCGTCAAAGGAGGGTTTGGACCCGCTCAACTGAGGCCCAGTCTGACTCCAGCAGAGAAGGCCCCACCACAACAGACCCATAGAGCATCGTTGGTCTGATCAAAGTGTCCATAAGAGTCATCTTGACATCCTGTTATAAAGATTGAGTTCATGGCTCATTGAAGGTGTCTATCTCCCTTTCGATAATGGCATTTGTTGATTTCTATGTATCACATGAGATGGAGTCTCAAGAGTCTAAATGGGCCCCGGGTGGCCTATTTTTGGGTACTTGGCTTCTTCTTACTTCAGACAAAACAAGTCTTGGTGCACAAATGGACAGCCCTGTTAGGCCTGTTAGTGTTCGTCGATAAATGGCCTTTCTAGGTAAAATTACAGATCAATGCCTGAAAGTGATCTTCCTAGCCTTAAACAGTCTTATGCTAGAGGCAATTGAAATGGTTTTAGGAGATGAATATTTTAGCTACAGAAGACAAGTGTCATGTTAACACAGATATTTCTTCCCAGTTTGTGGTTTCCCTTTTAGACTTGGGTGAGCCCAAAGGATGGGTTTTTGAGCTGGTTAACATGTTGATTAAATCAAATATCCTTGGCGACCAGGAGATTATTCTTGTGGCGGCCCATTAGGAAGTGGGTATTCCCACTCCGGTTGATTCCACATTTTCTCAATGGTGGAGACCAAGTGGTTTGGCATCCTTTACTAGGCAATTTTAAAGCTTTAACTGGTCTCCACTATCATAGCAAAGCATCAAATGAGTGTTCATTCTTGAAGAAAATCATAGATATTGAGCCAACTATGACCTCTGAGTGGATGACGTCCTTTATACAAAAGATGTAAGAGCAAAACCCTATGGAGTCGAAAGAGGACCAGCCTACCGAGGACAATGAATGATTACCTCCTGCTTGGCTTTTACTGCTTTTGCTTATGAGTGGTTTTTAAGGCTTGTGGCCTAACAGATTACACAGAATATAGGCTTATGTTTAGATAGCTCTCATTTACACTCAACTTTGTCTAGAGTGACTCTAAGACTATCTGCTCATCTTAGGGGCATTTATTTTGGGTATGATATACCTAAGCTCTATACATCTTTCTGCTCAACTGAGGAGCATTATAGTTTGGTTTGGTTTATCAGACAGTACTACCAGGATGTATTATCCATTTTTGATTAATATAAAACTAAGCTTATCAATTTTAAAAAACTATTTACCAAATAGAATTTTATGACTTAAGAATAAAAATCAATTATCAAATAGAAATTTATGAATTAAGAAAAACTGATTAACAAAAAGAAATTACAATTAATTTTGCAATGCACTCAGCTAGAATCAGCATTTAGATTGAGCTTCAACATATATTCAAAATATAAAATTTGATTGGATGCTACAAAATAAATGTTTCTCTATATATAGTAAGAACATCACACCATCTAAAAGAAAAGATGTAAACACTACACCTTATTACAGTTGCCTATGAAATGAATTTGATCTTTTTAATGTTGAAAAGCAATATAACTAGCGATTCCCTTAATCCAGTACTAATGTCATGTCCCTGCCATTTCAGGAATAAACGCAGCCTTGTTAATCAAATCCCAACCCTTATGAATACTAAAACCACTTACTAAGTAACATTCTACTATAAAGGCTGACTGGGACTGTTAGTGGGCCGACCTAAATATAGAATTTATAATGGAGGCCAGATCAAATAACAATGATTAAGTAATGAAGGCCAACCTAGATTATAAGAAAGAGGCTGACTGAGATTGGGATGGTCACCTTAACCATTGCTGGTGGGTGATATCCCTTGAATGATTATTCCTCATAATAAGGGCGGACCCAGATATCAGCGATTTTCAAGGAGTAGCAGTTAATAAGATAAGTGAGCGGGTGCAACCTCTAATCTCATAAGTGTGATTTAATCAAGTAAACAAAAAGCCAGCTTAAAAGGGGTGCGATTAGAAAAATAGAAGAGACGTGTCTCGTCCATCCCAGAAGGGGAAGATAAAAATATAGCTAAGGATCAACTCCAACACATCATCAATCAGCAGCAGACACAAATACATATACAGCAGAGATAATCAGACAAGATAGCAGAAATACATCAAACAAACGGCAGGGACAATAGCATATACACCAGAAGGATTTATCTATAACCTCTTCATTGTTGTGGTATCAAAGAATAGATTTGTATGTGCAATTATAATTATATATATAGATGGAATGCGTATCGGTTTCTACCAGATTATATGCAATTAATTGATACTTGAATTCAATGTCTATGCATTCATCAAAATAAATTTTACAAATAATTGATCTTGTTGAGGGCAGGGAGTGCAAGGAGGGGGAACAGTGAGATTCGGGATTCCTCACTAGGCATGGTGCCTCATAAAAGATGGTTAAGGACAACAAGGCCACCTCATAATGATGGTTAAGGACCACCATTAAAGGATCATATGAGGCCAAGGAGGATAAGGTCCACCCTTGGGCCTAGGGTTGAGGGTCAATTTAAGAGCACCCTATTGTAGCTCCCCTACTATCCCCACATGGATAAATTATTGAAGTGAATAAGAAAGGGCTCTTCAATCATAAGATGAGGTGTTGACATGATAGAGGGGAACGGTGTACAGACCTCACTAGGTATATCACCTCATGATGATGGTTAAGGACCATCAGTTAAGGACAACATGAGGCCAAAGAGGATAAGGTCCTGCTGTTGGGCCTAGGGTAGAGGATACTTGGGGCACCTCCTCATGTCTTCCATCGCAAACCTCGTTATGGTTGAGCTCCTACGTAATCATTGAGATTTGTTGTGTGTGTGTGTGTGTATTTCCTAATTCTAGAATTGGATATATTTAATGAGTATATCTATATTATTATCTACTACAATTGCAGGTTTCCTAAACAGACTTATTTCATCTTACTCTTAAGTAACGATTACATTTATAACTATTTTATGCTCTCTATTTCGTTCGGATCTGTGAATTTACGGCAAAGTACAAGGTGGTCCAAGGAGGTAACATTACAACCAATCAGGCAGATAGGTTGGGGTGTTACTGCACCCACCCAGCTGAAATGATTAGCTCATACCTAAAAATTTCTTGCACTCCTCAATCCCCAACCCATGTCCTTATTATGTTATGAGTCCTCTGCCAATCCAATGTGAATTTAATGTCTCTTATGGATGTATGTAACTTAGGCCCAAAAATTTATGGTTTCAATGTAAAACTGAAAACTGTTGATAGACCAATAACAAATGAAAATATAGATAACAAATGTTTGGACAATGGGGAAAACTTGAAATTAATAGATCCCTAATAGATTGTATGGATAAAATAGACTAAGTCAACAATAATGTCCATCTTTAGACAAGAAGTCATAATGTATCAGAAATCAGATGAATTATAATGAATATTCACAACATATTTGTGCATTTTTTTAGATACTAGTACATTTTTAAATATTATAAAACTGAAAAAATGCATAAAGGAAAAAATGTTTTCCTATATGCATGGAAACCCATATTAGACCACATACAAGAAAAGAAAAAGTAAACACTACAGATTTTTAGATACACTGAATTTTCACTTTGTCCACGTAGAGAATTTAGTATTCAGGCTATCCATGCTCCATACATGGTCCCTGTTGGGAGAAGGGGGAACATAGTACCAGACCATCTATAGTCTATACATCATCAGATCACTGAATTTTCAAAATGGAAAGGAAATAACTGCCAATATATATGTACACAAAATGTAAGTGCTGATACATAGTTATCTGTCTTTATCGATACCTGTTTATTTGCTAGATCCTTGGGACCAATTTCAATGCGTAGAGGAACCCCTTTTAGTTCCCAATGAGAGTATTTCCAGCCAGGTGAATAGTTGTCTCGTAAATCTTCTTCTATGCGAATACCTGCTTCCCTCAGTGTTTGCACTGTTGCAATGCATGCATCTAGAATTGCTTGTGTGTCAGCATCTTTGTAAGGAACTGGAATAACAATGATTTGCAGTGGTGCCACTCGTGGGGGTAATACTAGACCTTTGTCATCCCCGTGAATCATTACCATAACACCAATCTGTAAAAAGTAAACAAACAAATCATAAAACTACTTCTCACAAATCCTGAAATGCAGGAAAAAGCTACTTATCTTTTAGTAAAATGGTTTTGACTTGGCTTACAACTTATATCCATTTTCTTCTGTTTTCTTTGTACCTTACAGAAACTCTATAAATAAATTTCAATTATTAAAAATGCATCCCTACTGGATTTTTTTTCAACAAGACTTGCAAATAACACTCAACACTCATTAATATATTCATAATTCACAGACACAAACATACATCTTCACATTTTAGACATCATTATTTTGTATTGTGTTCTGTGATTTCACATACTAGTGACAACCACTTATCTTTAATTGATAAAGTTTACATAGGGAATTAAAAAATTACATTTTTAGAGTTTATGACTTTGTTGCTGTTTAAAAATGTCTAGTTGATGCTCAAAACAGGGGCAAGGAACTACAAGATGGTGGCGGATAGTAGATACCATGAGTAAAAGTGATTATTTATGCCTACTTAGTTTATTTCATGTCAACAGCATTTATCTAGCTACACCATGTTTATCTTCCACATTGATGAGAACTAGTACAAAATATTTGTTAAGAAAGTTGTTCTGCTAAAGCATTGCTTTAATCAGTGATGTTCTGATTGATAACCGATTGGGGTCTTCAGTTCCAAGTATAGGATTCCCCCATCTCAGAAAAAAACATATACATTGCTTGCAAAAGCTACAGGATGCTTTTTCCCTGGCAAGATTTATGACTGTGATTCTTTCTTGAGACAACTGAAGAGGACAGATGGCTCGGAACTTATGGATGTCTCTACCAAACAGATTTATAACATGCTGAAAGATGATTCATCTATTAGACTATTACCAACTGGGTTAACCAGTGTTGGGGCCTAGACTGCTCAATCTCTAAATGGCACTTCTTCTTTTTTTTTTGGCATCAACCTACTGAACCTAAGAAATCCTGTTTTCGTTGGCTTCTTCTTCTTAAGAAGTTGGTTGCGGGTTCTGTGCTATCCTCTGTGGGTGTTGAGCCCCTCACCTGTGCTCTTTGTAATATTCCAGAAACTTTTAAACACCTTTTTTATTATTGTGAATTTGCTTGTGCAGTCTGGTCTATTTTTTGGGGTTCTCCTATTGTATGGAACAGTCGCCCTGGCTTATCTTGGAGTGATATTCTTGCTGGTTTTGTTGATACTTTTGATCTTAAACTTAATCAATTCTGGTCTGTTTTATCAGCTGAGGTTCTGTGGTTTCTTTGGAAGAAGAGGAACGAAGAGGTGTTTCAAAACAAAAGGAGACGGCTTACTGGGTTTAATCTTAAACTCGTACACTTCTCTATCATGTCACAGCTGTCTGCGACTCTGGAGATTACTAGAAGTAGATTTATGATCCTGGTCCGGGAAGCTGCACTATTGATCCATGCGAATGATCTCCATGCTACACACTATTTCAACATCTACAGGTGCATGCTTGATGCAAAGGAACTTGATATTCTGATTGAGTTTATAAAGGAAAACAATATTCCTATTGAACAGGATGGTACCAATGACAATGAACATAAAAAGTCTGATCCTTCAAGCTGGAAAGATGGTGCTACCTTCCATCCTGTAGCTTACAGCAGCAGTTCCATAAGTGCATAAGGTTTTTTGATATCAACTTCATTTTCTGATCTTTTGGTTATTATTTTTTTGATGCTATGTAAAGCTTTGTAATGTATAAAATGGTGGAAGACACAGCTATATAACGTAGGCACAGCTATAGGCTGAGTTAGGAAATGTTTGTTTACAGAACTCTGTCATAGAAGAGTTTATTTGATGTACTCAAGGTTTCTTAAACTATCTTAAGATAAAAAAAAGTTGAATTTTTTTTCTATGGGTATGCTCATATACTACAACTGTAACTACACAATAGATACAACTCCATGGATAAATTTGTAACCTTTGCAAGTTTCAAGCATAGAGTACCTGACCAAACCTGTGATGACTAGAAACAAGTACAACTTCTATCATTTTAAAGTGTCATTCCATCACTACTTTCAGGAGGAAATTTGCAAAGCTTTGTCACTGTTCCCAATAGTAGATTTGCAAGAGGTTTCCACTGTAAAGGGAGTTTCTTAGAGTTGCATAGTTTCACACAGTAAGAGGGCTCAAACCATAATGCTTCCACTCGTGAACTATTACAAACAAAACATTTCTCAGACCATAGGAAAAGCTAAATTTCATCATCATCATGACATATCGAGCCTCAACATCTACTCTCAAGAGTGCAAGGTTATAGGGGATTCAACTGCAGATTCGAAGAGATGTCTCTTTTAACTTTTAAGCCTTTTGTTCTTATGAAAGGGTTGCCTCTTGGATTCTCCCCAAACAATAACATTGCTGGTATTCTGGGACCAAGTGGCTACTTTAGTATATTGCCACCATTAAGAGCTCAGAACTCTTTCCAAAAGGCCTAAAATTTAAAAACAATAAGAAATCGCTAACACATAAACAGTGAACACTTCAAGCATGCATAAATGGTGGAGATATATTATAAGAAAAATATAAATAGATATAATATCGTACAAGAAAAACAAGTTTAATACTAAGATTGTATTGCTACCTTATTGCTACTCATGCTCTCCCATTTTCTGATATTACCTGTTCTGAGGTTTTCACACCATCGCCCCATTGCAAATTGGGACCCCCTCTTTTTGCTCGTTGTTGTTATGTTTTGGCAGTTGAGGTGGATATTCAGAGATCAAAAAGTTAAGGAGTGGTTAAGTGATCAAGTTGTCGGGTTGCAAGTGCAAATAGGAGTGTCAAGATTAAGGTTACACTGGGTCAAGTTGCAATGGTTAGAGAGAAATTCCTAAGTGCATTAATGTTTTGGCTAGTCAAATAGTCCAAAATACATAGTAAAGACATCAATTTTTATATGCAAAATCCTTATGAAAATTAATATTTCCTCCAAAAATGTGCTTAGTCCCAATGAAAATAGAATTTCCACTCCAAAAATGCACTTAGTCCCGATGGAAATAGAATTTCCACTCCAAAAATGTATTGAGTCCCAATGGAAATAGAATTTCCACTTTAAAAATCATGAAAGTCTCAATGGAGATCGTTTTTCCACTCCTCAACATCAAGAACAAGGAAAAAGAGTAAGAGTCCCTATGCACATTGATTTTCCACTGGACTCTATACTTCGAAAACTTTCAAGGATAAGGATTTTCCCTTTGTCCCTATAAAGATAGTTTTTCCATTGATCCAATACTTAGAATAATTTTGAGCTAGGAAGCCAGGGAAATCCCGATGGATGAAGAATTTCCACTTATCCTTATGCATGTGTAATTTCCCCTAGTGTAATGTCCCCATATTAACTCACCTTGAGTTGCAGTCTAGATTAACCTATCAGTGACCATAGGCTAACCAGAGGGTTAGAAGGTCTCAGTGGTCGAGCCAGAGATTGTATTTCCACCGGTGGGGGTCTTCGGCAGAGCTTCCAATTTAGGACTTACTATTTATGGTAAGTCAGTTGAGCCAATTGCTCTGTAAGGCATGTCGTCCAGGCGTTAGGATCTAATGAGAAGCACTGGGATTTCATATGGATCATGAATGAGATTATAAGCTATTAATTTGGTTTATAATCATTCATTAAGTTTTACTTAATTAATGATTATATTTTAAGCTTATTACAAAATATTACAAGTGCATTTATTATTTTGGACGCCTAAGTTAAAGTGGGGGATTAAAATAATTTTATAATTAGTAATTAAGTTTACTTAATTAATAATAAAATTGGAGGCTTTTTCAATTAATGGTTAAATAATTCACGTGACTCCCTTATTATGGTATTGGCGTTAAGTTAAGAGAGGTGGAATATTATAATATTAAAGCTTTATGAAGGAAGTCGAACTCATCCATCGAACGCATTCATTTTTCATTTGCTATAAATCTAATCACAATAACATGGTATCAAAGCCAATCTAAGGAAGATACGATTAGATTTGAGATAGTAGATTATCTAGACTATCATTTTACTCTTAGGAATAATTAGAGCAGATACATTCTTGTGCCTGTGCATTGGCTAATGGCAAACTTTATGCAAATACCCATGTTGGATTAATGAACAACCCACAGATATGGGAGTTGCCAGCTTATTAGAGAAACGTGGAAAGACGCTAGGATGAGGAGGCTCTATGGAACGAGCCACCGCTGTGTCAAATCTCGAAGGGAGTTCACAGGCTGCAGAAGGGAGAAACAAGAGCCACATGCTTGGATCTGAGTATGGGCCGCAAACTAGAAGATCTCAGTCCCGTGAAGAGTCTGACCATGTCGAGATGTTTCACAGAAGGTTTCGCATTCAAACTGCAGAGTGTGAAGGAAGTGTGTCAGGAAGGCATGTTTGCAGTGAAGGGAGGAGCCACCAAAATCTGCAGTAGGGAGCTTGCATAGAAGAAGATCGCGATGGAACAATGCAAAGGAAGCCTCATGGATGAGATGAACCACATGGGGCAGGTCACCATTAGTCACAAATGTTAAATGCATAAAGCCGACTAGATATTTAATCAGATATTTATACATGATATTGATTGCTCAGCATCGTCACTTGGTTCTGGTTCTGGTATAGATGTAATATCTCTCGATTACTGTTGCCAACAGACAACACAAAGATGATTTGCCAATATACAAATTCGGAGTTAGAAAAAGATAAATACCAATGCAGGAGACAAGATAGCACATAGCAAAGGGGATCACCCCGCAGTGCAACGATTATAGCAAGCCCTGTTGAGAGGGTGGTCAGGAGTTCGAGGCCACCCTGACCATTCAAGGCATGAGACAGTTGTCCGAATGTGCCATGTATTGTCGATCGAGACTTCCACCCACTGACTGCCAAAGGAAATGGATGCGCTCATCGAGGAATCTACAGTTGTTCATGACTGTCTACGTATGGTACTCTTTGGCAGATGACTGACTCGGAATGGTCGTGCCTTGGACGGGAATTTCTTATCGCTCGAGAGCTCACATGGTGGTCGCAAATCAAGGGAGTCATATAACGGGTTGTGCTAAATAGAATAATAAGGGGTGTACATTGTACAGAGAGATAAGGAAATATCACTACCTTATCACTGTCGTGCCTGATCTACATTGTCACTGGAAGAAGCGATCATTGTGCAATATACCAAGAGGTAGAAGTAACTTGTGTTTTTCGCAAGTCATTGAATGAAACTAGTGAGAAAACACCGTGTACGAGGAAGATTAACATGTATTGCTGTCAGCAATCATCTATAACTATCACCGTCACTCAACCCTTCTAAAGCATGATATTTGAGATTTATTAATTGGAGACTATCACAACCATGGAATTGTCAAGATGATTATTTGGATATTTGCTAGTCCCAATTTGGAGTAAATATGAAGTCCTAGAGACTATAAAGTGGTGGCAATATATAGGAGAGACATCGATTTTCTCCATTTATCATCTCCAAAATTGGTGGCAGAGGAAACATATATATTGGTACGATATTTGTTCGGTGCTGAAAATATGAGAGGGCAGCAGCTAACTTGATGTGAAATACTAGCCGGCATCATCCAATGATGGCTGCGCAAATACATTGAGAAGTCTTTCATCCTTGGCATTGATGAGATGAATCCATCTACGTTGGCATCATCCAAAGGTAGAGCAAGAACTATTAAATAAAGAGTAGTCCACATTTATTAAACGGTGGCGCAATAATAGACATAGTTGTGTTTTGTGATCGCAATGTTGAGGAAGAGTGTTGTTGTCACTCTTAGTAACTAGTAGATGAACATATGATACTATGCAGATATATTCTCAGTTTGCTCAAATTGCAGGATGTAATTATGCTAAGGATGTGGCGCTTAATCTACAATTAGCAATGTCTATCACTTTGTTGTTGATTGTGGTCACACATCTTCTAGGAGCCGCTCCTTGGTGGTCAAGAGCATTGTATACTTTTTCTATATTTTTTCTGGTGGAGTAGTGTAGACATCTTCGAGTATATTTTCATTTGTAATCGAGTTGTTGATCACGGTGACTAGGGAATTATATAATTAATAAAGAAGCAAATTTGTGGATCCACAAACTGAACACAAAACAAACACCCGATATAGGGATATCTGGCATATCACAGACTCCAGATATAATGCAGCTTGAGTAGATCAATACTATTGTGAAATTGTCATCCATAAGATTACGTGAATTGGGGTCCATTACCAGCACAGTGGGTTTGGCTTCGCCAGTCCTTTAATTGCCGTGAGAGGAAAGAATCGACTTGGTTGCCGAAGTCTATATATTATACGGTTCCAAACTTTGGCTAAATGTGAAGTATATTGTGTAGTTGTTTCCTAGAAACAGAGCATATGGGAATCATGTTGTAACAAAGGCATTAAATGATGTGATGTGCTCAGCAATCTGTCATGAGTTTGTTGTGAATTGCCCAAGAGTATCATATATATATAGAGATAAGTATTTCATACCCTCGAATAATGTTCATGAATTTTCTGAGTCCTTCATTCATGCTATAACAAGGAGATAGTAAATCTTGTATGCTTCTATCATTGGTATTTCCCTTCGGGATAGTTTAGTTTTATGAACTATTTGTAATCTCTCTTTGGAATGCCTTCAGGACAGATCAAGAAGCATAAGAAATTGCACTCAAGGGAAAGAAAACTTGATACTTGCAATTTTGGAACTGAATTGAAGATGGACATCAGTTTCAGAGGGGGTGTGACAATCTATTAGAGGCAACCTTGGATGAGAAGATCAGAAGGTTGATATCACACTAAGAAAAAGTCTAAGATTTCAGGCAACCTTTGACGAGAAAGTCAAGAGGTTGATGCATGTACTTGGAACTTCAGATGGAAGCCACATTATCATGAATGTTTGGTGTTGCCAAGCCTGGGGATAAATCCACAGTTTATTACATTCACTCATGTTAATATGGAATCAGAAAAGTACAGTTGTGTACGAGAAACTACTCCTACGAATAATGTTGTGATCAAAATTTTAACATGGTGTAAATGGTCATATACCAAATGATGAGTCTCTTGGAGCAAAACATTTTCATGATTAGGATCACGTATGCTTCCGTAACAGAGGGAGCTACTAGAAGATCTACCAAATTGATCTTTGAGGATATTCATCATAGTGATTCAGAGGGAGTAGATCATGGAGAGATGGTTTCTTTAGTATTTAGACAAGGTACATTATCACTGAAGAACGGACGACCGATATTCTCACCAAGCCTCCTGCCAAAGTAAAGTTTGTGCATTTTGCGACTAGCTTGGAGTTGTAGAGAACGAAGCCCTTGCTAAGAGGGAGTCTTAGCATCAGTGATTTCTTGAAATGTACTTTATTGGATTCTTCTCTATAAGAGAAAAGTTTAAAGTGAAAGCCTTGTTCAACCCTCTGGAAGTAGCCATGGTGGATCCACCCCCTGATATGGTTCATGGTAGATGTGATGTGTGTGATTCCATGACTTTATTGGCTTATGGGCCCCCTGTGAACATCGTTGAAAGTTGATGACTTCTCAATGATGAACACTTGTATTTGATTGATATTGTAGGGTGACAAATTTGCAATATTCAATCTCTCCATCATGATGCATATCATGTGACTTGATATCCGTGGACATGTCAGGATGGTTAGGATCTCTTAGACATCATGGTAGAAATCATAAGGCTGATATCATTAAATAAACCATAGATGAGTTAGAGATATTCATGGCAGATATTATGTGACGTAATATCTGTGGACATGCCATGATATAATATCCATATGGTAGACATCATGAGACGTGATGTCAGTGCACATACCATGGATATTTGTGAGATATGGTGAATATCATGTGACTTGATGTTCTTGCTCATACCATATCTCTTGATATCACGGTGAGGTGATATCTTCTCTCTCTCACAATTAACGGACTTGTTGTGATTTGCATCTTAATGGATTTTATCTTCCCTAGCTAAGAGGGAGTGTTGATGTTTATAGCTTCGATCTGATAAAAATGAAGAAGATATTAATATTATAAGAACAGATCAAATTGTGATATATATTTATATATATATATGATAATAATAATGGATATTATTATTATATATGTATTGATATATATACATATACATATTTATATTTGAATTTGATTTGACCTCTTCTCATAATAATAATATCCAGATCGATTAACATCACATATTATACCCATGATCAAATTAATATGCAATTATAATTCATACTGATTTGTTGTGTATTGGTTATACATTGTTATCACATTGCTTGGTATCGGTTATACACACCAATTTGTTAGAACATGATTAAGCATCATATACCGATCGAGCACTTTGTATTATCACCGAAGGGGTGTATTATGTTAAGATCGGGTGCCAACCACTATGCATTGTTTTCAGTTACTAAATGCCGATTAGTATTATCAGTTACCAACAGCGATCAGTGTTATGAAGAGACATGATTATATAGTCATGTCTCCTTACTCTATACTATCATGTCTCCCATATAAATACTCATTTGTTGATCAATCAAAGAGAAGCATATACAGCATTGAATGCAAGTTTCTCATATTCGATCAGCAAGTAATTCAGAAGTATTTCTCAGCATTTGTTTTGTAATACTTCCATATTCTCATTGTGTATTAATACTTGAAATATCAGTTGTGAATTCCAAAGTATTTTATTTGCTGCATACCTAAAAAGAAAAGACATATATTAGTGAATATACAAAATAAAATTGCATTCATTTTTCATTTGCTATAAATCTAATCACAATAACACATAGTAGAGCCACGATGCTTACTCAGCCCCCACTTCCTTTCTGAGATAACTCTCTGGCAAGCAGCGTTAGAGATTGGGGAATATTTGCAGTCAATTCAGTCAATCCAGGTTCTTTTTAATAATTCTAAATCAAGTTTGTATGCAAGCAATATCTTTTCATACATTGTAATTATTGCATGATGTTTGAGGTGAAATAAGCTTAAGTTCTTAATTGAACTTCAATTTCTATATCCTTGCATTGTAAATTATTTTTAATCCAAAAAATCCAAAAAAGAATATAACTCAAGAACTCAAAATAAATTGCAAAAAAACTCATAAACTATCAAAAAACACATAAATTCAGTGTGTGTCGTGAAGTTAGAGCCAGCAGGGCTCTTACAGCAGTATCAGAGCGATTTCCTGCCATCCTGTAGGGATTGGGCATATTGATGCAACCACAGAGGTTTGATCCGAATACATATTATTCTCGCAGGGGTAGAACAGAACCTCATGCTGAACGGGTACAGGTACCACCAGTAGTTGAGATGGGTGACAAGAGAGGTGGAAGTCCACCTGGAAACACAGGGAATGATGATGAAAGAGAAGCAAGAGAGTTGTTCAGAAATATAGTTGCAGGTCAGCAACAGTTAGCAGAAGGTCAGCAACAGGTAGCTACAGTGTTACAACAGCTCTTTGATACTCTCCAGTTGATAACATTGCCTAGGGGTCGTGACAGAGATAGAGAGGCACGCAGCAGATCAGTCAGTTCTCACAGGTCACATGCAGAGCATACGGTTACATATAATAGGCCCTCACGCCCTACCTTTCTGAGGCTTGATTCAGAGGAGGGGACTGTGGAGGATGTTAATAGTGTGGCCTTCACTGATAATGTCTTGGCCTTGTATGATGAGTGGGATGCTTTACCTCCTGATGTTAAGCAGCATCTTACTTTTGACAGATTTATGACACAAAGGAGAGAGCACAGCAGAGTTAGACCTAAGAGAAGGCCTAGAAATCAAAATGTTGATTTGAAACATTCTACCAGTAAACTCACCCTTTCTATGTTCGATGGCAGTGAGAAGGTCGCAGCCCGACCTTAGATCAGTAAGATTGATACATTTTTGACACTTAGGCCTATGACCGAGGTAGATGTTATACAATTTGCAACTTTGCATTTAGACGGGGCAGCCCACGAGTGGTGGCATTATGGGATGGTCACCCTTCATCATAATTTGATTACATCATATCAAGAGTTTGCTGACAGGTTGGTAGAGTGTTTTGATCAGAAGGATCCAAAATCCTATTTTCGGAACCTTGCTCAGCTCAGGCAGACAGGCAGTTTGGAGTCCTTCATTAGTGAGTTTCTGAGACTCTCTGTCATGGTTCCTGATGTGACAGAGAAACGCCTAGTCATGCTATTTACACAGGAGTTACAAGAGCCACTTAGAGGGTGGCCTAAGGCATTTGATCTGCCTTTTCTGCAAGAGGCCATCAAGATGACCAGGAGAATGGAGCTTTCAGCTTCTAAGAGTCAAACACAGCCTAAACCCACCACTTTACCGGCAGATGAGGTACACCCACCAATTGTTGATGAAAAAAGAAATCAGTTGTGAAACATGAAGAGGCAACACGTGAGGATTTGAGGAGACAATTTTTCTATTGGTGCAAAGAGCCTTATGACGAAGATCACACTTGCCCTTTGAGGCCTAGGGGTAAAGCAAATTGTTCTATGTGGAGGTATTATGATGAGGTTGAGGCTGAAAATTCACATCAGCCAATTGGTTCAGACATTGATGAGGCTCAGAGAGTCACTATGGAGTTTGATCCTAATGCCATGCTATCACCCATACTGTTGTCCACTACTGTACCACTTCCCTCCGCTTTCAGGATGAGGATTGGTGGATGGACAATAGTGCATTTCCATGTTAGACATTGGGGCCATGCATAATTTCATACATCAGGGATTTGTTAGCCAGTGTGGTCATCAGGCTAAGGAGTTTGTTGGGTTTCGAGTCAGGGTGGAAGATGGCTACACCCTTACCTATACCAAACGTATACGTCATCTCTCATTATTTCTTTGTGACTATGAGATGCAGTCAGATTTTTATGTGATCAACTTAGGGGAGATGAACATTGTGTTGGGGATGCAGTGGTTACAGGATATTGAGGATTTTTATCTTAGCCTGCTCTCGATGGAGATGAGGTTTGAGTACCGAGGCAGGAGATATGTGTTGAGAGGAATCACAGAGGGGAGTTTGCGCACTATGACTCTTGGTAGAGAGGAGAGTAGGGACATTCAGAGACATGATACGGTTCAGGTGGAGCAGGTCACACGTCATGTCTCCCGCAGTTCGAGGTTACATAGTTCAGATCAGCATATGGGTGTAGTTCACTTTGTGAACAATCCCTTGTTCGATCTTGATGTTACTCTGTCATATGACAATCTGTTATTTGAGTTTGATGCTGGTCCCCCTCAGGTGATGAGTGAAGATGATGTTTGGGATCCCATCGGTGCACCTAGATTTCAAACAAGTCTTACAGAGGAGTTCTCGGGGGTGTATACAGTGAGGAGTGCATACAGCTTCACATTTGATCCTCGTGTACGACATATTTACCGGGTGCAGAGTCTGTTAGCGCATGAGCTTAATGATTGGTATGACAGCTTATCTTGCGTAGAGAAAGGCAACAAATCTAGTTTCCTTATAGAGGTGTTGCCATGTGATGTTCCTACTTCAGTTTCACCAGTACTGGCATCGAGTTCAATTTCACAGACGCTGTTGATCGTATAGATGGTGTTGTCTTTACAACGGTCAGTTGGCGATGTCAAGGACATTACACAATTATCCATGGGATCCTGGTGGAGGTGTGACTCCCTTTGGGTTGTAGTTTGATGAGCTATGTTGGATGCAAGATTGCTTGGGGACAAGCAATTTCAGGAAGGGCGGACTGTAATGTCCCCATTTTAGCTCACCTTGGGTTGCAGTCTGGATTAGCCTATCAATGACCTTCGTAGGCTAATCAAAGGGTTAGAAGGTCTCAGTGGTCGAGCCAAAGATTGTATTTCCACTTCAGTGGGGGTCTTCGACAGAGCTTCCAGTATAGGACTTACTATTTATGGTAAATCAGTTGAACCAGTTGCTATGTTGGGCATGTCGTCCAGGCGTTAGGATCTAATGAGAAGCATTGGGATTTCATATGGATCATGAATGAGATTAAAAACTATTAATTTGGTTTATAATTATTCATTAAGTTTGACTTAATCAATGATTAAATTTTAAGCTTATTACAAAATGTTATAAGTGCATTTATTATTTAGGACGCCTAAGCTAAAGTGGGGGATTAAAATAATTTAATAATTAGTAATTAAGTTTACTTAATTAATAATAAAATTGGAGGCTTTTTCAATTAATGGTTAAATACTTCATTTGACTCCCTTATTAGTAGCGAGTTGAACAACTTGTAATTGCTGATTGCAGCTATCCACCAATAGCTGTATATTAACTCTAAGTGGTTGCATGTGATTTGGAATGGGCTTTTAAGGCAACGAAAATCTGAAAGGAAGGACCACATTACTTATTACATGTGCCTGTGATAGTTTGGATGGCTTGTTTCTGTTCATAGTAGAGCCGCGATGCTTACTCAGCCCCCACGTCCTTTCTGAGATTACTCTCTGGCAAGCAGAGTTAAAGATTGGGGAATATTTGTAGTCAATTCAGTCAATCCAGGTTCTTTTTAATAATTCTGAATCAAGTTTGTATACAAGCAATATCTTTTCATACATTGTAATTATTGAATGATGTTTGAGGTGAAATAAGCTTAAGTTCATAATTGAATTTCAATTTCTATCTCCTTGCATTGTAAATTATTTTATTCCAAAAAGCATATAACCCATGAACTCAAAAAAAATTGCAAAAAAACTCAAAAACTATCAAAAACACATAAATTCAGTGTGTGTAGTGAAGTTAGAGCCAGCAGGGCTCTTACACCTAGTCACTATGAGGGTCGTTCTTCCCTTTGAGGACCATTTTTGTTAAGTGAAAATGCCAAGTATTGGAATTATATTAGTCCCTATGAGGGTCGATTCTCTTCTCTATGGACAAGGAAGATTATTTAAATAGGAACAAGGCAAATTCGAAAGCTTATGGAGTCCCCATGAGGATCGATTTTCCCCTTGGTGAGATAATATGAAATGAAATGAAATTATAAAGGGAAATTAAATAAATTACCTCATACACAAGTTTCAAGGTGGTATTTTTTTAATCTCACATTGGTTGTGTGGGTGAGATTTCAACCAAAACTCCTTTAAAAGAACCTCCGACAGCAATAAGGAAGTACGAAGTAGATGATGGATTGACATTAAAAGTCAAGGGTGGTCAAAGCAAGAGCTAAGGAGTTAATAAGAAATTTGTCCAAAGAAGGAAGAGCAGAAAATCAAACCATGCCATGAAGAAAGACATCAGCCATGATCAAGAAAACTGATATAGCAAGGTTGCTGATGTAAAAATCAGAATTTTCTTTGACTCCCAAGGGGAAAACCAAAAGGTGAGTGGACAAAAAAAACACAAGTGTATTCAGATTAAGATCTGATATTTTTCCTATAGGGTTTGATTTTTGCAAAAATTGTTAAAATTTCTCTATCCACCAAATCATGTCAAGGTTGGTTGCAGGTTCATTGGAAGACAAAAATCTGAGTTTAAAGGCCAAGATTGGGGTAGCCAAGGGGCTGGGAGTGCATAAGTATTCAGGCCAACTCTGAAATTTTTCCCTAGGTGGGACGATTCTCCAAAAAATCATAAAAATTCCCAAGTCCTCCAATCAGATCAAGGACCATTGCTGAGTGTTAGGGAGTTATCCTTGCACGAAATCATCGAGTTTTGATGGCAAAATCATCACAAAGGGGGTATGTTTCAAACTTGTCTTCAGAAAACCAGAATTCCATATTATGGCAAAAGGGTTTGTTTCTCACAATTAATTCATAAGACGCCTTCATACTCTTATTAAAACTTATGGACATTGGTTGAAGTGCATTTGTCATGAAGGCTGCATGGATTTTATGACTTTTCCAGATTTGTTATAACGCAGTTCTCAGAATATCAGAGTTAGTGTACTAATGATAAAATCTGATATTTACATTTTGAAGTCTAAGTTAGTCATCTAGGACATGGTTTTAATGCCTTATAAGTCTGATTGCGACATTGTCTTCAGACTAAGTCCTCGGACTTAGTTTCCAGACTGTCTTCAAAATATTTGTTAAACTTCATGACTTCAAAGTTCTCATTTTCTTCGCAAATTTGAGGCATTTAAGGATGCAATTTACTCATTATGGCATTGTCTTCAGACTTTGTTCAATTCCATGTTTCATTCGCAGTCAATAAGTGTAAATTTTCAAGTCTTGGAATTGAATTTAAGGATAAAATCAAAGGTTTAAGAAGTCTGAAATCAGTCCCTTTATTTAATCCCTTAAGCTATACTAACTTCAAGCTTTGAACAAGAACATCGCAGAGGGCAAAGGGATAGCAGCGAGTTTGATCCATTCCAGAAAATCCACACTTATAAGGGAAAGAGATACAAGCATAAGATAGACATTGAGGAATTGGGCAAATTTAGTGGATGAATATGCAATAAGGAGAAAGATGTGGTTCAGGATGTCAGTGGATTTCATGAGGAAGTGTAGCATTTTCCCTATTCCTGATCAAGTCAAAGATGATGGGAATCATATTCACCCCCATTATGAATATAAAAAGGGCAACCCAATCCAGCCACCTGATTGGTCACAAGTCAATGAGCTTACAGAATTGGACATCTTGATGACGGAGGTAGTTGGTAGATCGAGAGCATGGGTAGACAAGCAGATAAACAGATTAAGGAAGCAAGGTATCACCTTCACATATGGAAGGATGTAGAATGAGGAATCTTCCTCAAGGGGTGATGGAAGGACAATCAGCACTTCGGGTTGAACAATGATGAGGAAGGGCAAACCTCAAGGAAAAGAGATAATGTGGTTGAGACTTCAAAAGCAACAAGTGACAGGACTATCAGTAAGGGATCTAGGCGTAAAAGGCACAGGTCCGCCACATTTACTTCAACTACCAGTTCTTCATCAATAAGGGAAGTGGAGATGCAGGATAAGGAACACAGTTCAGAGCAGGGTGGAGATATAGAGATTCTACCTAAAGAAGATCAAGGAGGAACTTCATCATCACAATCAGTACAAGGGACAGAGATATAACCAGCATCTCCTACTGTGCAGTTGGTAGTTGATTCGGGAGATGATATGAGACAGCCTAGTCTCAACACACAGAAGGTTGATGATAAGATCATTTCAGCGTTGAAAGAAATTAATGAGGATGAGCAGTTAGATGATGGCATGGGTTTGTCCACAGCTCTTGAGTGGCCGAGGGAGAGCATTAAGAAAAAGAGAAGTATACAGACAGTAATCCCAATGGATGACATTGACACATTCCTAAATAGCATTAATAAAGCAAAGGAGCCAAAGCAAGCAAAGAAATTCAATCATATCATTAGAAATGCTTCGGAATTTTGCACTTTGCACATGGCTGTCCTAGTTGCTTACTACAGCATAGCAGCCTACCCAGTATTGCCATTGATGAACTTAGTGCAATTATGATTAAGTTCATTGAATTTGCTAGAAGGGAGAAAGGAAAGGGGGCGTATCTCTTGGATGATGAGTTGTACGATGACTACGCATCTTCATTTCTCTTTTTGGTCCTCAAGCCATTGAATTTTCTCATTGGCTCATTTTGAGGTGTTTTGCTCTCATTGGGCATGCATTTAATGATTGTAGCAACCCTAATTAGGGTTTTCTATGAGTCAATATGGGCCTTTGATTCTGATTTAATCTTGGTTTTTCATTGTAATTGGGACTCCCATATAAACCCCACTCCTCTCATTTTGTAAAGGAGATTGTTGGAGAATTGTTGCAAATACACTGCCAAGTTTGCTCTACTATTCATTGTTGTGTTGTGCATGGTGAATACTTGTGATCTTTTTGGAGTATTGCATGGTGATCTACATTCCTCATTTAGATTAGAATTTGATTTCAAGTATTTAGTTAGAATTTTCTTTGAGTAGTTTAGACCAAAGCTTATTGATTGTAAGTCTTGCCTTACGTGGTCGAATGGCATTATTATGAATTTAACTTCGTACTGGCTCATTGATTTGCATCTATAGATGGGATAAATTAAATGGTAATAATTTAAACATCTTTCAAATATACCTTAGAAGATTGCACTAGGTGGGTGGAGTTGATGACAAGACTGCATCTAATAGAGTCCAAGGATATTCATTGTTTCTTGCATCCTAGAGTAAAAGTAGATATAGCTTAGATTCGTAGGTTTAATTTCATTGCATTTCATAAGTTGGAAATTGGAATATATGTTCATTGCACATTGTGAAGCCATATCATCCAAGGTCAAATTGACAAAGTCTTAGTGAACTAGCATAAGTGCCCTCATGATACCAGCATATCAGATTATTATCATTGAGTGAGTATCCACCATTGAGAAGGAACCTTGGAGTCACCTTTATGATCTTTCATTGCAATATTTAGCATAACTAGTGTCTTTATTCAAGAGAGGATTCAATATTCGATGTTTCATCATGAAACCTTGAGTGTTTCATCCTGCATGTAGTGGCATAAAACTCACATCAACATTACCTTTCTACCCCTATTACCTTGCAAGTTTGGGTACAATCCATTTTGGGTCAGAATACTAGTGCGATGTGAAAGGGAGTGCAGCTAGGGTTCAAGATTTGATTTGTGGGTTCATGTTACTTGTGTTCAAAAACCTAAAAGAAATATGTTCAATTGACTCTGAGTGGGAATGGAGAACCAGGGAACAAAGTTCAACTAACTCTCATGCTACTACTTTTGCCAATGCTCACTCCCATCCCACTTACATCCTCCTCTTCTCTCACAAGTGTTTAGATTGTCATTTATTGGAATCATAGGTTAACTTACTACATTGGTGGAACTTTGATGTATGTGATGCTCTTTAGAGTGTTCCCATTGCTTATTGTATTACAACCAAAGCTTAACAAGACGGGTGTTTTCTATTGAGTTTATTTGTGGGATCATAAATGTTGTCTTTTAAATTTAGAAAGTGTCATCATAATTTCTGGTAAATGTTCTCCATGCCTTACATTTTTAATCAAAGGAATTCCAAGTAGGCATGGTTGCATTCATTACCATTTTCTACTATAGAGTTCATACTTGTTTTGCTTTTTTAGATGTACACGAATGTTGTATATGTAGAGTTTTTAAAACTGACCTTACCCTTCTACATTGCAATACTAGAGTATAGCAATATATAAAGTTATAAACATAAATTCCCCTGTGATGAAATTATCTGTTGTTTATATGTGGAGATATAGTCTGATCAACATGGTATTACTATTATTACATATATACATGGATATTGTTACATCGTTTTTGGAAGGTGTCACTTCCTTATTCTTCCCTCTCCATTAATTCTTTCTTGATTCACACCTTCAAACTATGTCTTCTCTTTATACTTCTCCTTTAAGTCTTCATAGACTTTCCTTCTCAATTTGCATCAGCAGATTCTTTTATATCCGCATATATTCCTCCTTTATATCTGCATATACTCTCCATACAATTCTACTATAAATTCTTCTTACAATTATGTCTTTAACCTTTCTTTGATAATCCTCCTTTTATCTTCTCTTTTGCAAATCTGCAAATGTAAGCCTGATAAAAACTCCTGCTCCCCCTCAAATGCACTCTACAACTTAATATATCTTTCCAAGAGTGGTGTCTCTTCCAATTTTTAATTTCTCTTTAACAAATGTTAATTGCTGCTTTTATTTCTAATTCAGGTTCATTTCTGAATTCTTCTCCAATTCCAACCTGATTATTCCATATTTCATTTTCCAATTTTCCTTGCTCCATCCATGCCCCCTTTCAAATGAAATCTTCTCCCATTTATATCTTATGTTGAGGGAGTCACAACTCTTCACTACATGCCCCTTGACCTTTCATTCAACTTAACTAAATTGTAATTATATTTTATTATTCTTTTTTAAAATTTTCTTAATTATTAATTATTATTAAATCCTATTTCAGAAAGGGGACATAACATACTTCCAGCATGCTTAAATAATGAAGATGAAATAGAAACAAAATAAAAGAAATGCACAGTCAAAGAATAACAAGCTTCCTTGTAAGACAGCATTTTTTTAAATTTTTAACTGACCCAAAACTCAATAACCTTGAGAACTAGCTCACATGCAAATACTTGCATGCATAAATAATGATGATGTAATATAAGCAAAATTAAAGACAATACACAGTAAAAGAATAAAAAGCCTCCCCCGAAGGCTGCACTTTTTTTACTTTATTGCTCCTCTTGCTCTCTTTTTTCCTCTCTTATCAAATGACTAAGAGCGTCTTCTTTATATAGCAACTCATGAAGGGCACTACATTGAATGCGGGTGATAGAAAAGCAGGTTGGTCTAAATGGTAGGTACAAATGTTTATTCGTTGGGGACAAATCCTAGAAGCTAAAGCTAACAAAGAAAACTAGCCTAAATAAACTCAACATAAAAGGTGTATATACACTAACAAGTATATCCCTGGATCTGCTTCTTCCATTCTGATAGTCTGTGTATGCCTCTCCTCAACGTCTTAAAGAAAGGATATGATCAGTAGATAGGTCAGAGGTAACATTTATCACCATACATTCAGGTCACTAGAGCCTTTTCCATTGCAACTTTTCCATTGTCCATCTATGCTATCCCAAGGACCCAAAAATATATCCCCTTAGCCAATTGAGGGGGTTATTTTGTTATTGATGGAATTTGTTTTTTTGTTTGCTCCAAGATAAGGAAACTGAAGAGCACTTTATTTTGATATTTTCATCTATCAAGAGATTTGGGAAAGATATCACTATCTGTACAGGAAATCGAGAAGGGAAATCGAGAAGTTCCCTGGCCACAATTTTTGTTATCACAAAAGAGGTACTCGGCCCTTTACCTTGAGAAGGTTCTTATTTTCACACATCTTGCCTCACTGAGTACTATAATACCTAGTTGATAACTCTACTCAGCCTGTTCAAGCCATTGAAAGTGTCAATTGGCTTTTAGATACTGACTTTTGATACTTAAGTTTTAGACAAAAAGGTAGTTATCAAATTTTGCTAGCAATTTTAAATAGAAGCTTCATTCTGATACATATTTCAGTTTATGAATATTTGTCACAACCAAAATTATTTTTCAAAACATTTGAATTGTCCAAGTATTGTGCAACCATTAATTTACTCCCAATTACAACTAGAAACAAGTGTGCTGAACAATTCAAATATAGTAAAATTTTACTGTACGAGTAGTATATCCCCATGAATTTTGCCAAACCATGGACCTTTCTCCTTTTTCATTTTCAAAAAATATTTCGAACATCTTTGCAAAATTTTGCCCAAGACAATGTGATGTAGCGCCCTGTATACCACGTCCTGTGTTGGGAATAAAAGCCTGCAATAAAATAACATACCATTCACACCCAGTACTTCCAAGACCAAATATTATATTGAGTGTCATCTTAATATCAAAATATTATTCCAAGCAAGATATTTAGAACCTATTTTCAGATTACAGACAAAACCATACCTCTACAGTAGTTGTGTAAAGACCGCCAGCAAACTTTTCTACCTCACTTTTCTTTCCCTTTATCACAGGAACTCCAAGAAATTCTTCATATATTTTACGATACAGTTCTAAGATGGCAAGCACCTATGTTTAAGCAAAAAACATGTCAACCCCTAGAAAAGTACTTAACATGATTTGGGTTTTCTTCATCATCTCAATAAAACTGAAAATGAAGCAAAGACCATAAAAAGCTACTTCTCAAGAGGGACATTTCCTCTCCTGCAAAAATAAGTACCTTCCATTAAAGTACAGGTCAAGGAGTAAAATACCATATTTTTGCCTAGAGAAGTAATGTAATATGAAAGGTGTCAAAACTCAAAAGTAAAACATCTAGATTTTTAGTACAAGCCAAAGATCTAAATCATTTTGTTAGCTAAACCAGTTTCTCTTAAGAAGCAATTAAGTAAACTGACATAATAACATACCATACAAAAAAATGATTTCTCTATTTTTGTTAAACAATTAACTTTCAAAAAAATTGTTACTACACTACTGTATGAAATGCAATCTGGTCATAGGTCCTGTTGGTATTCAATTATATGTTATATCAGTAATGAACTTCTTGCATCCAAACTAATTTTCCTCGATTCAAAGCTCTTCTATTTTCCACGGCAAAGTCTTCACTGCTGTGTGAGTTACAATTTGAATGCCCAATGGAAACAAGAATTCCGACATTAAGTGGCAATAGTGTATGTCTACTTGTCAAAAATTTCAATTTGCTATCATAGTCTTACGAAAAGCATTCTATCATTTAGCCTAGTACTCACAAACAGAAAATGTACAGACTAATTGCCTAAAACAAAGACACAAAAAAGCTTCCACGAAGGAAGTTGTTTCATATATCACTTCCCAAGAGTTTGAAAAGCCAGAATTGGCATATACCAAAATATGAAGAATGTAATTATATTAAGAGTATGAGTTTTTAGCTTTAACTGTGTACGCTTTTTTTGCTTGACGTTTCAGATCACGCTCAATGGTCCATCATCAGCAAGCGGAAAATGTGTAATAGGATTGCAGAAGTAGCTATAAAAGCAAGAGGATAGTTGGCATGAGGGAAAGGATTACATACGGAAGGATGCACTTCAGATGGGAGACACTTGTATGAGCTGAATAAAATAATCTCATAAACCAAATAAAAAATGTGAGTTGATAAAATGAGATAAGTAAACTGATTGACAAATTGGAAAGATGAAACTAACCTATATTGACATAATATTGACAACTAAAGTGACAAAAAGATAAGTGATAAAGACAGAGATATAAGTAAACAAATAAGTATATACAAATAAGTATATAGACAAAACATATAAACTCATATAAATAAATGTAAAGATAAAATCAAAAAGAGTCAAGAAAAGAAGTGAAAGCAAAAAATCATGAGAGCAAACAAATAGAACAAAATGATGTATATAATAGAGCAAAATAATACATACATACATGTGTGTGTGTTGTTAATAATTCAACCAAAATAAAAATCATTCTATCTAAATAACATAAACATAGAAAACAAATAAGTATATAGACAAAACATATAAACTCATATAAATAAATGTAAAGATAAAATCAAAAAGAGTCAAGAAAAGAAGTGAAAGCGAAAAATCATGAGAGCAAACAAATAGAACAAAATGATGTATATAATGGAGCAAAATAATACACACATACATGTGTGTGTGTTGTTAATAATTCAACCAAAATAAAAATCATTCTATCTAAATAACATAAACATAAGTAATAAACCTAAACATATATCGGAAAATAAAGGAGATACTATATATATATATATAATTGAACGAAAAGAAAAATACACAAATAAGCCACAAAAGCAACCTAAATACTTAACAAAAAAGAAACAAATTTAAAAAAGCCAATATGCCAATCATGAAAAAATGCTAATATGATACAATACAAAACAAAACAAAATGGGAGAGGACTAAGAATAAGTAGAGTGAGTAAAAAATTCAAGTTACAAACCAAAACAAGAAGACTAACTGCATTGTCAACATTGTTTCAGGTTAAACACACTAAAAAGAGATTAATCAAATAATTAAACTTTCTAAAGATTGTCAGCTTTCCCAAAACAAGCTGGGGCAGTAACATTATACAAGTAAAGTCATTTTAATAATATGGAATGGCAATGTTTCAGGAGGAAACCTGGAAAAACTGACACATGTTTCCATGCAAGTGATGGGATGGCTGCTCAAAAAATACTGGAAACAATGACAATGTCCTGAATCGATATGTTTCAGTCCAAAAATTACTAGAAACAATATCAATGTCATAAGTAATACACGTCATTCTATTCCTTGCTAAACTTATAGAAGAATACCATCCTAATCTGAAAAGTCAAAATTCACCTCTTACTGTATTTCAATTAACGAGGAAAATAGATTCAACCTTAATACATGCAAATAACTTTATACATATCCTGCTAAGCAATCTTTACACAACTCAATACAGAATCAGAAATGGTAAAATTAATTGAGGCGACAAATCAAAAAGAAATATAATAAGCCTATCAAGAAAATGAATGGTAGACCAATGTTTTTAAATTAGGTCATTAGTTAAAATAAGTATGTGTGCAAGCTCCAAAATATTTTGTTGTGTATTTACTAAAAGCAGAAATTCTCATCAAGTAAACTACCTGGTTATTTATGGGTTTGAAAATGTACCTCTTCATCAGCTTCCTCTTTTGTAGCAAACGCGGTATGACCTTCTTGCCAGAGAAACTCACGACTCCTGCAAACACACAAGAGAACCTTTACTCTGTTAACCCAACCTCCCAAACTATGTTCTTCCAGCTAATATATGTTATCCACAAATTTTGAAGCATGATTTTGTAAAGCCCTAAAAGTAAAGCTTGAACTTCTGAAATGCTGAGCAAATTAAAAGGTTATTATTATTATTTCTATATTCAATGTCATGCAATACCACATGTTCTTAAGAAAGCAGCAGCACTACATTGTTATCCATAGATTTAAAATACATTACAAAATTCTTCTTAGCCTGGCCTGCATCCTCTAATGGTAATCACTTAAGGAGAAACTTCAAATATAAATTAATGAAAAAGTTACAGCATTATATACAATTTATCTTATGGAGAAGCGATGCAAACTATGTATAAAATCCAGGATGGACGAATATTAGGCATTTATGGCTACCCTGTCTGAAGCGTCACTATAAAATTTCAGAACCTTCTACCAAATCCCTCCTGAAAATGACATTGATAACATTTAATTAGGTAACATAAGTAACTGTAACCATCAAGATACCTTATATTTAATACCTTATAATTAATGTCAGTCATTTTTAACCTCTTCATAAACCTCATTTTAATTGTTCAAGTCTACGTGAATTGAACTTATATTTGGAGCTCTATATACTGACAACATTTGCTCTCATCATATAATACATGTAACTCATAGTTTCTAAGCTGCTTATCACCTTGCTCAGAAAATGGCTTAGATCGAGGTCAGCAGCATTACCAATTACAGATCCTGGTCCAGATCTCTTGTCGATTCCAACAGGATCCTTACAAGCACACCTGGGTTCATCTGGATATGCTACAGAACAGTGCAAAAAAAAGATGTTTTTCCTTCATTTTTTCTTATTTTGACCTCCTACACTGACTGGTCAACTTATAAGGACAACCGTACACCCTAAAGTTGACCTAAACACACATTTTAACACAAAAAAACACATTTTATCTCATTGTGAAGGCAAAACACATCAAAAACACTTGCTGAACTTTCACTTTTGCTGATTTTATTATTATTCATCAATTACTTCAACATCAAATTAGTATTTTTTATTTTTAAGGTAGTTTTGTTTGGTATATGCATGTTATGTGGTATTCTAAACTTAAGGCTACAAATATGTATATATTTATGATTTTTATATATTTTTATGTACAGACATTCACAAAATGAACCTAAACCTCAGAAAAATTGCCATACCAGTGTACTTGTACAATTAACTTATTTGTAGCATACACTTTTCATGCTCTTAATGATCTATTCAATCTATGAACTCTTAGCATCTATCTTAACTCCAGTGTCTGTTAGCCGTGTATATGACTTAGTCGGGCAGGCCGACGGTTACCACCGTCAGCCCGTTACCTCCGTCTGTGTGGGAAAAGGTGGCGACGTTTGATCGCACCGGTTCGAAGTTTATATATATGCTGG
>MU225641.1:1410605-1422555 GCA_018584345.1 Thuja plicata
TATATATATATATATATATATATATATATACTTATAATTATTTGGCATACTTAAACACGAACGAAGCTATATTTCAACACTCCCTCTTAGCAAGAGAGAGTTTAAGATGTATTGTAGAAATTCATAGTATGTCATGATTACCGACACAATTCGGGACAACATAAAGAAGTCATAGTCATGAATCATGATATATACTTAGACATTTCAATATCATGATATACAGCACAATCCAGGACAACCCGTTACGGTGTCAATCATGATATATGAGTTATTACATCATACAGTAATAACATCCCAGCGTCAAGATATCCGGCACAGTCTAGGACAACCCGTTAGAGTGTCAATCTTGAAGTTTGGTTAACTATTGTCAAGATCGTCACCTTGTAATAGTAACCTCAATTTATATAGAAGATCGTCATCTTCTTGAACACAAATGAAATATTTCAAAATAACTTTATTTATATATTCATGAATACAAAGTACAAAAGTAGGAATTTCATCCCAACAAGTTTAAAGTCTAGTCATACCAATTTTTCTCTTCAAATAATATATTTTCAGTTTTGCAAGAGGTTTGGTAAAGATGTCAGCATTTTGATCCTCAGTGTTGATATAAACTAGTTTGATGATGTTCCTGTCAACCATGTCTTTTATGTAATGGTAAGGAATCTCTATGTGTTTTAATCGATTATGGAAGACTGGATTTACTGAGAGTTTGATGCAGCTTTGATTATCACAATGAATAATGGTAGGTACCAAAGGTTTTCCCAAGAGATCAAACAATAGTTTCCTTAACCAGACTGCTTCTCTAACTCCCATAGAGGCAGCCATGTATTCTGCTTCAGTGGAACTCTGAGCAACAGCCGATTGTTTTTTGCTTAACCAAGATATCATTGTTGATCCTAAATTGAAACTACATCCTGTAGTGCTCTTGCGATCTGTGGAACTACCTGCCCAATCTGAATCGGAATAACCTTGAAGTTGGATCTCAACCTTTTCATATTTCAAACCAAGTCAAATGGTTCCTCGTAAATATCTCAGAATGTGCTTAGCAGCCATCAAGCGTATTTGCTTAGGTTCACACCTGAAGTGACTTAGTGCATTTGTTGCATTACAGATGTCAGGACGTGTGTTTACCAGATACATGACGGATCCAACAATTTGTCTGTATGGTGAGGGATCTATAGGTTCAAAATCTTCGGCTTCACTTTTTAGCTTGTGTAGATTTGTTTCCACTGGGGTAGCCAATGGTTTACAATCCATCATTCCAAATCTGGTTAGGATGTCAGTGGTATACTTTTCCTGATTTAAGAAAATGTGATCTTCCTTTTGCCAAATTTCTAGACGTAGAAAGTAGTGTAGTAGGCCCATATCCTTCATATCAAACTCAGCTACTAGGTCTTGTTTGCATTTTGCAATCAGGTGATCTTCTCCTGTTATATGCAAGTCATCAACATACAGAACTAGAATTATCATGTCACTATTTACTACCTTGAAGTAGATGTTAGGGTCTGCTATGTAATGTCCCCAATCCCGCAGTAGGCCAGCTTGGCGCCAGTTTAGTCTATCTCCCCCATCCGGATACGCTAAAGGCTTCTTTCAGAGGATGTCAACCAGTCACAGGCTTAAGTGGGCGAGCTTATAATATTTGGGCCTATTTTATAAAGTAAAGTCACTTTACTTTATGAAAAGATTTTATAAAAGTCACTTTATGACTTTAAGTTACTTTATTTAATAAAAGTGACTTAAGTGACTTAAAGTAACTTAAGTGGGCACTTTATCCCACATTGCTTGCGTTATGGAGTTTTCCCTCACTTCAAGGTTATAAAAGAAACAAAGCTTTCTTGGGAAAATGACCATGAGATAATATAAACAAGGAATTAAATACCTAGTTGCTTTTTGTGACTAGTTTTCTTGAGGACGCAGCCCCTTGAGAAATTCGAGAAAACTGAACGTAGCCCCAGCATTCTCATTAGTGGTGGAATCATACAGATTTCATATTGAGCCCATCAAGTGGAAAAATTGAGTTTTATCAGCATTGTTAACAGCATTGAAGCAACTGATTAATTCCAGCAGTAAGAATAAGTTCAGATTGCATTGCATGGTTTATACGTTTGGAAACAATGCATATCGAAGTCTGGACATAGCATACAGTTGGTTGGTGGAAGGCCTTAACGTCAATACACACAGGCAATAATACATTGTGAGGATAAATGCTAGTCAATAAATCAGTTAACTAGAAGCAGGCGTACTTCATCCTTCTATTTGCAGGTGGAATTATTGGTGAATTGAAACCATTTCTTGTGGCGAGTTGGAGGCTTCCTGTGTTTCATCCATATCATCGACGGGCCTAGTATACTTCTACCCAGACAGCTTATTGGTTTGCTGACAACACGAGTGGTGGTCTTATCATTCCGTGAATAAGGCGGATCACATCCTGGACTTAGCGTCACCATACTGCTCGTTCCTTTCCCCACAGTTGCGGGTAACTGATTATCTATTGTTCGACACTCACCCGAGTCCTTAGCGGCGTGAGAGGAAGGCGGGATAGCCGTGGGTGAAGCTTTATAGCTGCAGCGATATTCTGGGCTGTGTAGACACCGGAAACAGATATCGAGTGCGTCAGTGAAGCGTGGAATATTAATACACAGCGGCAACGCTAGAAGGGAAGGTAATCCCGCGTGGAGTAGAATACATGAACTGTTGTTTCGAGGTGTAGAACCCGACAAGAGTAAGCCGCAGCATACAGGACAGTTGTGGATAGCGTTGGTTGTTCAACGTGACAGCACACTTGCCTTCCACTACAGAATCTTTATTATACGGGTATGTGTTACCCATGTATTACGAGTTTGACAAGAGGTTTTGGTAAATGTATGGAATCTGAGATCTTCTCCTAGTGTTATTTATAAATATATTTTCAGTGAGTTAATCTGGAACATTGAATGTATTCTCTTATCTTTGTATTGTCTGTTGCATCTATTTCTTATTGTCTTTGAGAATTTGGAACCGAGGATAAGATACTTTAATATCTTGAAAGCAACTAGAATGAATAGTGTGGGAAGTTAAACGTGTATGCAGTCATTTCAAGTATAGAAAACCACCCTTTCTAGTATTTGGTTATCTATCAGATTCGAATTGTTTATTTCAAGGAAATTGTGAGACACGAGTCCGAGACCTCTCATTAGAAATTTGGGAAAGGTACAGTCAGGATCATTAGAGTGGTATCAGAGCCTTGACCTTGCCATCCTAGTGGGATTATTACAATCAGATTTTCAGTCTGGTCCAGCAGTAGCCATGTTAGCTAGATATGCATAGCAGGCACAGGATACCCAGATTTAGACATAACAGATTCTTCCGTACAGGTTGACATTGAGACCAGTCATACAGAAAACGAGGAGTTTGTTTTGGAACAGGCTATTCCAAGTGGGAGAATGGCTGAGGAGGCAGATAGAGAGGCCAGGGAGACTATGAGACAGATACGAGGTGGACAGGACCATATTGCTGATGTATTACACCAGCTTACAGGGGTTATCCAGCAGTTATCAATTACAATCAGGAGACCCACTAGTCATCATAGTACTGTAGGCAGTACAGCGGGATCACCTAGGGCAGCTAGGGCCCCCACTCGTACGTCCGATAGGCCCCTTATGCCAAACTTTGTGGATAATAATGCAGGGGAAGAGGTAGCGACACCAGAGGCCACAAGCATTCTTCCAAAGAATGTGATGACCATGCATGACGAGTGGAATATGTTACCAAACAATGTCAAAGCAGATTTTACTTTTCCACAGTACATGGTTCAGAAGAGAGAGTTTGGCAGGAACCAACAGGACAAGAGACCCAGGGGTCCGAACAGGGACTTGAAACATGCCATGAACAAGTTGACTCTCCCTACATTTGATGGCAGCGGTAGGACATCCGCTAGAGCTTGGATTCACAAGCTCGATACCTTCTTGACTCTCAAACCCATGTCGGAAACTGAGGCAATTAAATTTCCCACTATGCATTTAGAGGGAGCCGCATATGATTGGTGGCATCACGGCCTTGTCACCCAGGATAACGGATTGATTGCTTCCTGTGAGATCTTCAGCACGAGATTGATCACTCGTTTTGATAGGAAAGACATAGAGGTCTACTGCAGGGAGTTAGCTCAGTTTAAATAGAGTGGATCATTGGAGCATTACATTGATGAGTTTCAAAGGATCTCAATCATGGTTCTAGACATGACAGAAAAGAGAAAGGTAATGCTATTCATTGAGGGCTTGTATGATAAATTCAAAGGGCTAGTTAGAGTCCTCAAACCAGACACCTTGGATGATGCTATTAAGTTAGCTCACGATTTGGATTCACCATCCTCCATTTTACAGCCACCTAAGAAACCCTTAAAGGGATCCTCTTCATTCCAGAAAGGTAAAAATCAGAATAAGAGTGCGCCTCCTAGGTTGGATTTTGAGACTAGAAATGAGTTGAGGAGGAAGTTATGCTTTACTTGCAAGGAGCCTTGGACTCCAGATCACAGATGTCTTGGGAAAGGCAAACTACATTATATTGAGGTAGCTTCTGAGGATGAGTATGAGCAGTGTGAGGGCAGTGATGAGGACAGCGATGAGGAGACCCAGGTAGAGCCAGCGTCATAAGGAAAGAAGAAGAAAGCCCCTCACGAGCAACCCCCGGTCACTTTAGCATCCCTTTCAGGGATTCCTATATGTCACCCCTTTCGTTTGAAAGGAGTAGTTAGAGGGCAGAGGATTGTTTGCCTTTTAGATACAGGTGTTACACACAATTTTATCAGCACAGGTATGGTCTCCAGGAGAAGGCTACAGGTAGATGATATTCCAGAGTTTGAGGTCAAGGTGGCAAGAGGGGACTTATTGAGTTGTATAGGGAAGATCTTAGGTCTTCTAATCCATTTTGGAGATTACCTTCTAGAGGCAGATTTTTATGTCATTGACCTAGACAGTTTGGATGTTATTCTGGGTATGCAGTGGTTACAGACCCTAGGGAGGTACACCATAGATCACAAGCTGAAGCAATTGGAATTTATGCAAGGTGATCAGCAGGTGATTCTTAAGGCCATGCCAGATGGCGGGCCTAGATTAGTATCTAGTCACAAGATGGAGGCCATCATGAGACATAGTGACATGGAGTGGGCAGCCCAGTGTTTCATATCCACTAAACCTGCACCAGATTCAAGGCAGCAGGTTCACTTTGATGTTCAGAATGTGCTTGATAAGCACAAGCGAGTCTATGAGGACATTCTACCAGGCATACCTCCAGACAGGGGATTTGAGCATATCATAGAGATGGAGGAGGGTGCTAAGCCTGTTATTACTACACCTTATCGTCACCCAAGGCACTATAAGGAGGAGATAGAGAAGATGATAAATGAGCTCCTAGACATGGGACACATCAGGCCCAGTTGCAGTCCCTTCACTTCTTCAGTAGTCCTAGTGAAGAAGAAGGATGGTACTCTTCGCATGTGTATTGATTACCGTGCACTGAATAAGAGGACCATCAAGAACCGGTACCCTATTCCCCGGATTGATGAGTTGCTAGACGAGTTGCATGGGGAAGTTTTCTTCTCGAAGATAGATCTTCGATCAGGGTACCATCAGATTCGTGTCAGAGAGGAGGATGTTCACAAGATGGCATTCAGATGTCACTACGGGCACTACGAGTTTCTAGTAATGCCATTTGGGCTCACTAATGCGCTAGCCACCTTTCAGTCTTGCATGAATCATTTATTCAAGAAACAGCTAGGCAAGAGTGTTCTTGTATTTTTTGATGATATCTTGGTCTTTAGCAGGACTTGGGAGGAGCACTTGAGGCACTTGGATGAGGTTCTTAGCATCATGGAGAGTTAGTCTCTATTTGCGAAAAAATCCAAGTGTGAGTTTGGGTTGACAGAGATCCTCTATCTGGGTCATGTGATAGGGGCAGATGGAGTCAAGGTCCATCAGGAGAAGATACTAGCAATCCGGGATTGGCCACCACCTCGGAATGTGTCAGACTTGAGAGGATTCCTAGGGTTATGTTCTTAATACAGGAGGTTTGTTAAGGGATTCTCTCAGACAACAGCACGCCTCACCGATATTAATCGGAAAGGGGCTTTTAGGTGGACAGATGAGACAGAGGTAGTCTTCGATAGACTCAAGACTGTCATGAGCACGTGTCCGGTTTTAGCACTACCGGATTTCTCTCGTCCGTTTGTTTTAGAATGTGATGCCTCTGGTAACGGAATTGGTGCAGTATTGACGCAAGACAGGCATCCCATTGCTTACGAAAGCAGAAAACTTAAGGACAACGAGAGATTGTACTCCACTTATGATAAGGAAATGCTTGCCATCATGCACGCCTTAGTTAAATTCAGGCAATATATGGTGGGTGGCAATTCACAGTTAAAACGGATCACAACAGCTTGCGATACTTCCTGGAACAGAAAGAGTTGAACGAGAGACAGCAGAAATGGGTTAGTAAGATCCAGGCATATGATTTTGACATTGAGTATGTCAAGGGCAAGAATAACATTGTGGCTGACACACTTTCTAGGAGACCTTCAGATGCAGCTTGTTGTGTTCTATCCAAGATTTCCGCAGATTGGAATCCCACTTGCTGGTTGAGTATTCTAAAAATACTCAAGCATGTCAGGTATTGGACAGGCAGCTTCCAGATGGTAGGTACAGGGTAATGGATGATATCATATTCTATAAGGATTGAATTTACCTAGTGCCAGATTCTAAGCTTAAAGCTAAGATATTGAGAGTTGTTCATGATGCACCCACAGTAGGGCATCCGGGTTTTTTTAAAAGCTACAGACAGGTTAGAGAGAGGTTCTCATGGAAGGGCCTCAAGGACGATGTCCTCCAGCATGTCAGAGAGTGTCAGACTTGTCAGCAGAACAAGTCTGAACACGACACCCGGTCGGCTTACTTCAGCCCCTACCCATTCCTTGCCAGAAGTGGGAAGGTATTTTGATGGATTTCATTACGGGGTTGCCGAGAGTACAGGGCAGGGACATGATTTATGTGGTAGTGGACAGAATTACGAAGTTTGCTCACTTCTTTGCCATTCCAGCAGATTGGTCAACTGCCCAGGTAGCTGAATTGTTCTTCCGAGAGGTCTTCAGGTTGCATGGTCTTCCCAAGACCATCGTTAGTGACAGGGAGAGTAAATTTATCAATACCTTTTGGCAGGAGTTGTTCAGATTGGCAAGCACGGAACTGACCCCTAGCACCAGTTACCACCCGCAGATGGATGGCCAGACAGAGATAGTGAACAAGTGGGTGGAAGGTTACCTCAAAAATTATGTGGCAGGGCAGCAGAGAGCCTGGGTCAGATGGCTATATTTGGGGGAGTTTTGCTACAACTCCACCTACCATATGACTATTGGCATGTCGCCATTTCGAGCTCTCTATGGCAACGAGCCATTATCTTTCATAGACTTGGCTCTTCTGGACAGCAGGGCACCAATTGCGAGAGACTCGCTTCAGGACCATTAGGATATCCTTAAGTCTCTCAAGGAGAACATTCAGAGGGCACAGAATCAGCAAAAGATGTATGTTGATCGACACCAGGTAGAGCGGACTTTTGAGGGAGGGGATTTGGTTTATCTTCGTCTCCAGCCTTACAGGCAGAGTTCTCGGAAGAAGAGTGGGTCGGAAAAGCTCAAGCCCAGATTTTATGGTCCCTACGGCATCTCCAGGAGGGTGGGTGAAGTGGCTTATGAGCTCGAGCTACCAGCCGACAGTCGGATCCATAATGTTTTCCATGTGTCTTGCCTCAAGAAGGCATTAGGGCAGCAGATAGTGCCTTCAGTTGGACTACCCCCACTTGATGAGGAGGGTAAATTGGTTTTGGTGCCAGCCGAGGTGATCGAAGTCAGAGAGAGGAAGCTGCGGAACAGGGCCCTCAGAGAGTACTTGATTCGATGGAAGGACTTACTGATAGAGGATGCTACCTGGGAGGGTGAGTCTATTCTGCAGCACCCTGCATTGAGATTGCTTGAGGGCAACCAATCCCGGGAAGGGAGGACTGTAATGTCCCCAATCCCGCAATAGGCTAGCTTGGCGCCAGTTTAGTCTATCTCCCCCATCCGGATAGGCTAAAGGCTTCTTTTAGAGGATGTCAGCCAGTCACAGGCTTAAGTGGGCGAGCTTATAATATTTGGGCCTATTTTATAAAGTAAAGTCACTTTACTTTATAAAAAGATTTTATAAAAGTCACTTTATGACTTTAAGTTACTTTATTTTATAAAAGTGACTTAAGTGACTTAAAGTAACTTAAGTGTGCACTTTATCTCACATTGTTTGCGTTATGGAGTTTTCCCTCACTTCGAGGTTAAAAAAGAAACAAAGCTTTCTTGGGAAAATGACCATGAGATAATATAAACAAGGAATTAAATACCTGGTTGCTTTTTGTGACTGGTTTTCTTGAGGACGCAGCCCCTTGAGAAATTCGAGAAAACTGGATGTAGCCCCAGCATTCTCATTAGTGGTGGAATCATACAGATTTCATATTGAGCCCATCAAGTAAGTGGAAAAAATGAGTTTTATCAGCATTGTTAACAGCATTGAAGTAACTAATTAATTCCAACAGTAAGAAGAAGTTTAGATTGCATTGCATGGTTTATACGTTTGGAAAGAATACATATCAAAGTCTAGACATAGTATACAGTTGGTTGGTGGAAGGCCTTAACGTCAATACACACAGGCAATAATACATTGTGAGGATAAACGTTGGTCAATAAATCAGTTAACTAGACGCAAGCGTACTTCATCCTTCTATTTGCGGGTGGATGATTGGTGAACTGAAACCATTTCTTGTGTCGAGCTGGAGGCTTCTTGTGTTTCATCCATATCATCGATGGGCCTAGTATACTTCTACCCAGACAGCTTATTGATTTGCTGACGGCACGAGTGGTGGTCCCATCATTCCGTGAATAAGGCGGATCACATCCTGGACTTAGCGTCACCATACTGCTCGTTCCTTTCCCCACAGTTGCGGGTAACTGATTATCTATTGTTCGACACTCACCCGAGTCCTTTAGCCGGCGTTAGAGGAAGGCGGGATAGCCGTGGGTGAAGCTTTATAGCTGCAGCGATATTCTAGGCTGTGTAGACACCAGAAACAGATATCAGGTGCGGTTAGTGTTGGTGTCAATGAAGCGTGGAGTATTAATACACAGCGGCAACACTAGAAGGGAAGGTAACCCCGCGTGGAGTAGAATACATGAGCTGTTGTTTCGAGGTGTAGAACTCGACAAGAGTAAGCCGCAGCATACAGGACAGTGGTGGATAGCCTGGCAGTTCAACGTGACAGCACACTTGCCTTCCACTACAGAATCTTTATTATACGGGTATGTGTTTCACCCATGTATTACGAGTTTGACAAGAGGTTTTGGTGAATGTATGGAATCTGAGATCTTCTCCTAGTGTTATTTATAAATATATTTTCAGTGAGTTAATCTGGAACATTGAATGTATTCTCTTATCTTTGTATTGTCCGTTGCATCTATTTCTTATTGTCTTTGAGAATTCGGAACCAAGGATAAGACACTTTAATATCTTGAAAGCAACTAGAACGAATAGTGTGGGAAGTTAAACGTGTATGCAGTCATTTCAAGTATAGCAAACCAGCCTTTCTAGTATTTGGTTATCTATCAGATTCGAATTGTTTATTTCAAGGAAATTGTGAGACACGAGTCCGAGACCTCTCATTAGAAATTTGGGAAATGTCCAGTCAGGATCATTACATGCTATGTTCTTGGAGTAACCTAGTTTGGTGAGATAGTTGTCTATCCTTTCATACCATGCTCTGGGGGCTTGTTTAAGGCCATAAAGAGCTTTCTTTAACTTACAAACATAGTGATTTTTATCATGTGTGACAAACCCTTCTGGTTGCTCTATGTATACTTCTTCCTCAATTTTCCCATTCAGAAAAGTTGTCTTGACATCCATTTGGTGTACTTTACATCCTTTAGATGTTGTGATTGCAAGAATGGTTCTTACAGAGGTGTATCGAGCTACGGGAGCAAAGGTTTCTTCATAGTCAATCCCAGCCTTTTGTGAGAATCCTCTGGCAACAAACCGAGCTGTGTTTTTCAATGCTGCCATCTAAAGCATATTTGATCTTGAATAACCATTTTGAAGAGACAACTGATTTGTTTTTCGGTCTGGGCACAATGTCCCAAACATCATTTTTCATAATGGACTGATACTCTTCAATCATGGATTCTCTCCAAGCTTGTTTTGTTAATGCTTTTCCAACACTGTCAGGTTCAGATTCTGCAAGCTCAGTTAGAAGGGCGGCATAACATTTGTGTTCTTGTTCTCTTGTTTTCTCTAAATATTTGATCTGGCTCTACATTATTTTCTTCAAACATCTTTCTTGCCCATAAAGGTCTCTTGGTGTTATTTGATATTCCATTATTCTCAACATTTGGACATGTAGGTTCAGTATTTGAAGATGTAGGCTCAACATTTGAAGATGTGGGTTCTGAAACTATTGTTTTATTCTCTCTCTCATTCTCAGTTGTAAGATCTCTATCTAGATTTGATATGGAATTTTCCTCAATATCTGTGGATATGAAGTTTTCTTCAAACTTTACATCTCTACTGATTTCAACTAATCTCTGGCCTGGGATATAGATTCAATATCCCTTAGCATCCTCACTATATCCTATGAATATACCCTTCTTCCCAGAGGGTTCTAGTCTAGTTCTCTTCTCTTTTGGAACATGAATGTAAACAGGACAACCAAACACTCTTAGATGGCTTAAGCCAGGTTTGTTTCCTGTGAATACTTCTTCTGGTGTAGTATTTTCTAGGATAGCATGAGGACACCTATTTTGTATGTATACTGCTCTGTTTGCAGCTTCGGCCCAAAAGGAGATGTGAATGTTTTGGTCATGCATCATGGCTTTTGCTGCTTCGATAATGGTTCTATTTTTCCTTTCCGCTACTCCGTTCTGTTGAGGATTATATGGTACAGTATACTCCCTCTTAATCCCAACAGATTTACAAAATTCTTTAAAACTATTAGAAGTATACTCACCTCCATTGTCAGGCCTTGGGGTTTTTATTTTCTTGCCGCTTTGATTTTCAACTAATGCTTTGAATTCTTTGAACTTAGATAGAACTTCATTGGATTCTTTTAGTTTTAGGAAGTATATCCAGGTTCTTTTAGAGTAATCATCAACAAAGATTACATAGTATAAGGCACCTGACAGGGAGTGTGTTGACATAGGCCCACATAGATCTGTGTGAATAAGTTCTAATACATTTTTAGATTTGTGTTCACTTGTCGAGAAGGACCCTTTTGTATTTTTTCCTGAGGCACAACCTTTGCATATACCTGAGTGTTCAGGTTTAAGATGAGGTATCCCTAAATGATTCTTTTTAGGGTTGAAAGAGCACTATATCTAATATGGCCTAACCTTTTGTGCCATATCTCATTATTGTTTTGAACTTCATGGCTTAAGGCAATTTTTTGTTCACCACATAATTTATCTAGACTGCCTTCCCTAGATCCTATAGTAATGGCATTCTTGATATTGGAATTTTTAGTCCAGAGAAGAACTTTATCTTCATTGAATGTGACTCTATATCCTTGATCAGCTAGTCCTGATATGGAGATTAAGTTTCTTTTTATTCCAGGTACATATAGTACTTCCTTTAACTGTAAGGTGACTCCTCTTATCTTGATTGAACAGGTCCCAATTCCTTTCACGGGATAAGTAGAGTTATCACCAATTGTAACTTCTTCTGAGGAGTTCCCTTTAAAGGTTTCAAATTGATCCCTGAATCCAATGATATGTCTGGAGGCTCTACTATCAATTATCCAAGTGCTTTTATTTGAGTTTAGTTCACTTGACAGAGCTAGGAAGAAGAGTGGGTTTTCCATTTCTTTGACTTCAGCTAGTGCAGCTTGAATTTTCTTCCTTTCTGGACAATAT